>JACSYO010001549.1:5000-22913 GCA_016806645.1 Ophiodon elongatus
GGACCAAAGAGTTCCAGTGTGGAGGCCATGAGTCTGCTCTCCTGGACTGTAGAAGCTCAGGCTCAGATAGAAACACCTGCTCACCTGGCAAAGCTGTTGGACTCACCTGCTCAGGTAGAAGAGGAGCTGCAGCTTTGATCTGGTTCATTTCTGTTCTACTGAAACTCACTTTGTTCTTTCATTGACAATTAACCCCAAGTCGCTCCCCTATCTGTGCCTACGGTGTTAGTTAAAATCCTGATGGGCAGGTGGCACCTTGCATAGTAGACCCTGGCATCAGTGTATGATGAATTGTAAGTCGCTTTGGATAAAAGCGTCAGCTAAATGTAATGTAATGTTCTGACGACTCTCTTGTTTCTGTTCAGAACCTGTCAGGTTGGTGGGAGGAGACAGTCGCTGTGCAGGAACACTGGAGCTGAAACTGGGAGACTGGAGACCAGTAGAATACTCTGACTGGACACTGAAGGAAACAGCTGATGTCTGTAGAGAGCTGGACTGTGGCTCTGCTGTTTCTGTTGGACGGAGAGAGGAGTCCTCACGGAGATCTGTGTGGGAGATCAACTACCAATGTGTTCAATCTGGATCTGCTCTGAGAGAGTGTATAACATCACGTTACTCTTCCAACTTCCTGGATCTCACCTGCTTAGGTAAGCCGATCAGTGACATCATCTATGACAGTAATGTATCCAGGTTAACACACACGTACCAGCTAGTATGGCAGCAGACTTGTCTGATGAGCTGCTGCCTCAGTAAATCAGGTGCTGAATGCACCAAGATATCTTTATATATGAAACCTCAGAGGGCTTTACAATCTGTACACATAAGACATCCTCTGTCCCGCGACCTCGCATCGGCACAGGAAAAACTCCCCCCAAAAACCTCTTTAACAAGGAGAAAAGGGGAAGAAACCTTAGAGAGATGACTTGTTTGCATTTAAATAATATAGTCTACAATAGTTAATTATTTAAACGTTGCTGCTGTTGCTGCTCAATAATTACTATTTGTTTACATACAAATAATAAAGCAATGTTGATTATTTTATAATTAATTGTCTTTTTCTTTCACAAATTAATGAAAAATAAATGATAATAGTATCGGTAAGAGTACTAGTCTTGATAAAATCCTAACGATACCCATCCCTTCTCTAGACTCTGTCAGGCTGGTGAATGGGACTAGTCTGTGCTCAGGTAGACTGGAGGTGAAGACTAACCAGTGGTGGTCCTCTGTGTGTGAAGAGTACTTTGACCAGCAGGATGCAGAGGTGGTCTGTAGGGAGCTTGGCTGTGGGGCTCCTTCAGTCCTCCAGGGGGCGCTCTATGGAGAAATGGAGGCTCCAATGTGGACCAAAGAGTTCCAGTGTGGAGGCAATGAGTCTGCTCTCCTTGACTGTAGAAGCTCAGGCTCAGATAGAAACACCTGCTCACCTGGCAAAGCTGTTGGATTCGCCTGCTCAGGTAGAAGAGGAGCTACAGCTTTGATCTGGTTCATTTCTGTTCTACTGAAACTCACTTTGTTCTTTTACTGACGACTCTCTTGTTTCTGTTCAGAACCTGTCAGGTTGGTGGGAGGAGACAGTCGCTGTGCAGGAACACTGGAGGTGAAACTGGGAAACTGGAGACCAGTAGGTGTCACTGACTGGACCCTAGAGGAAGCAGCTGTTGCCTGTATAGAGCTGAACTGTGGCTCTGCTGTTACTATGAGATGGAGAGAGGAGTCCTCAGAGAGATCTGTGTGGGAGATCTACCCTCAATGTGTTCAATCTGGATCTGCTCTGAGAGAGTGTATAACATCACGTTACTCTTCCAACTTCCTGGATCTCACCTGCTCAGGTAAGCCTATCAGTGACATCATCTATGACAGTAATGTATCCAGGTTAACACACACGTACCAGCTAGAATGGCAGCAGACTTGTCTGATGAGCTGCTGCCTCAGTAAATCAGGTGCTGAATGCACCAAGATATCTTTATATATGAAACCTCAGAGGGCTTTACAATCTGTACACAAATGACATCCTCTGTCCCGCGACCTCGCATCGGCACAGGAAAAACTCCCCCCAAAAACCTCTTTAACAAGGAGAAAAGGGGAAGAAACCTTAGAGAGATAACTTGTTTGCATTTAAATAATATAGTCTACAATAGTTAATTATTTAAACGTTGCTGCTGTTGCTGCTCAATAATTACTATTTGTTTACACACAAATAATAAAGCAATGTTGATTATTTTATAATTAATTGTCTTTTTCTTTCACAAATTAATGAAAAATAAATGATAATAGTATCGGTAAGAGTACTAGTCTTGATAAAATCCTAACGATACCCATCCCTTCTCTAGACTCTGTCAGGCTGGTGAATGGGACTAGTCTGTGCTCAGGTAGACTGGAGGTGAAGACTAACCAGTGGTGGTCCTCTGTGTGTGAAGAGTACTTTGACCAGCAGGATGCAGAGGTGGTCTGTAGGGAGCTTGGCTGTGGGGCTCCTTCAGTCCTCCAGGGGGCGCTCTATGGAGAAATGGAGGCTCCAATGTGGACCAAAGAGTTCCAGTGTGGAGGCAATGAGTCTGCTCTCCTTGACTGTAGAAGCTCAGGCTCAGATAGAAACACCTGCTCACCTGGCAAAGCTGTTGGTCTCACCTGCTCAGGTAGAAGAGGAGCTACAGCTTTGATCTGGTTCATTTCTGTTCTACTGAAACTCACTTTGTTCTTTTACTGACGACTCTCTTGTTTCTGTTCAGAACCTGTCAGGTTGGTGGGAGGAGACAGTCGCTGTGCAGGAACACTGGAGGTGAAACTGGGAAACTGGAGACTAGTATATTTCTATTACTGGACCCTGAAGGAAGCAGATGTTGTCTGTAGACAGCTGGACTGTGGGTCTGCGGTTTCTGTGGGACCGAGAGAGGAGTACTCAGAGAGATCTGTGTGGGAGATCTACCCTCAATGTGTTCAATCTGGATCTCCTCTGAGAGAGTGTGTAACATCAGGTTCCTCTTCCGCCTTCCTGGATCTCACCTGCTCAGGTAAGCCCATCAGTGACATCATCTATGACAGTAATGTATCCAGGTTAACGCACATGCACCAGCTAGAATAGCAGCAGACTTGTTTGATGAGCTGCTGCTTCAGTAAATCAGGTGCTGAATGCACCAAGATATCTTCATATATGAAACCTACATGTCTGCTGCTTCAGGAGTCCTCTGGTCCAACCACCAACCAGTCTGAAAGGACTCCTTCAGCTTGACAGCTTTCTTCTTTACTGGTTTCCACCAGCAGGTTCTTTGGTTTCCACCTTAACAGGCACCAATGACCTACTGGCCACAACTTAGAGCAGCTCAGTTCAGCCGGGGGCTCGTCAGTATCTCCACATCGTTCTTCACCCTGAGACCCTCCTGAAGGAGAGAGTCCAGCCCCATCTCTTTAGATTTTAGGGATCATTTTATGAACAGATTCATATTCTGGGTCACAGATCTTCTCAGAAAAATAAGACGGAATGTTATTTAGTGTCTGGTGTCTTATAGCTCTCTCTCTTTCATCTTCTATCATCTCTACAGACTCTGTCAGGCTGGTGAATAGGACTAGTCTGTGTTCAGGCAGACTGGAGGTGAAGTCTAACCAATGGTGGTCCTCAGTGTGTGAAGAGGACTTTGACCAGCAGGATGCAGAGGTGGTCTGTAGGGAGCTTGGCTGTGGGGCTCCTTCAGTCCTCCAGGGGGCGCTCTATGGAGAAGTGGAGTCTCCAATGTGGACCAAAGAGTTCCAGTGTGGAGGCCATGAGTCTGCTCTCCTGGACTGTAGAAGCTCAGGCTCAGATAGAAACACCTGCTCACCTGGCAAAGCTGTTGGACTCACCTGCTCAGGTAGAAGAGGAGCTGCAGCTTTGATCTGGTTCATTTCTGTTCTACTGAAACTCACTTTGTTCTTTTATTGACAATTAACCCCACGTTGCTCCCATATCTGTGCCTACGGTGTTAGTTAAAATCCTGATGGGCAGGTGGCACCTTGCATAGTAGACCCTGGCATCGGTGTATGATGAATTGTAAGTCGCTTTGGATAAAAGCGTCAGCTAAATGTAATGTAATGTAATGTAATGTTCTGACGACTCTCTTGTTTCTGTTCAGAACCTGTCAGGTTGGTGGGAGGAGACAGTCACTGTACAGGAACACTGGAGCTGAAACTGGGAGACTGGAGACCAGTAGAATACTCTGACTGGACACTGAAGGAAACAGCTGATGTCTGTAGAGAGCTGGACTGTGGCTCTGCTGTTTCTGTTGGACGGAGAGAGGAGTCCTCACGGAGATCTGTGTGGGAGATCAACTACCAATGTGTTCAATCTGGATCTGCTCTGAGAGAGTGTATAACATCACGTTACTCTTCCAACTTCCTGGATCTCACCTGCTTAGGTAAGCCTATCAGTGACATCATCTATGACAGTAATGTATCCAGGTTAACACACACGTACCAGCTAGAATGGCAGCAGACTTGTCTGATGAGCTGCTGCCTCAGTAAATCAGGTGCTGAATGCACCAAGATATCTTTATATATGAAACCTCAGAGGGCTTTACAATCTGTACACATACGACATCCTCTGTCCCGCGACCTCGCATCGGCACAGGAAAAACTCCCCCCAAAAACCTCTTTAACAAGGAGAAAAGGGGAAGAAACCTTAGAGAGATAACTTGCTGGCATTTAAATAGTATAGTCTACAATAGTGAGTTATTTAAACATTGCTGCTGTTGCTGCCCAATAATTACTATTTGTTTATATACAAATAATAAAGCAATGTTGATTCTTTTATAATTAATTTTTTTTTTCTTTCACAATATAATGAAAAATAAATGATTATAGTATCGGTAAGAGTACTAGTATTTATAAAATCCTAACGATACCCATCCCTTTTCCAGACTCTGTCAGGCTGGTGAATGGGAATAGTCTGTGTTCAGGTAGACTGGAGGTGAAGACTAACCAGACTAACCAGTGGTGGTCCTCAGTGTGTGAAGATGACTTTGACCAGCAGGATGCAGAGGTGGTCTGTAGGGAGCTTGGCTGTGGGGCTCCTTCAGTCCTCCAAGTGGCGCTCTACGGAGAAGTGGAGGCTCCAATGTGGACCAAAGAGTTCCAGTGTGGAGGCCATGAGTCTGCTCTCCTGGACTGTAGAAGCTCAGGCTCAGATAGAAACACCTGCTCACCTGGCAAAGCTGTTGGACTCACCTGCTCAGGTAGAAGAGGAGCTACAGCTTTGATCTGGTTAATTTCTGTTCTCCTGAAACTCACTTTGTTCTTTTATTGACGACTCTCTTGTTTCTGTTCAGAACCTGTCAGGTTGGTGGGAGGAGACAGTCGCTGTGCAGGAACACTGGAGCTGAAACATCAAGGAGACTGGAGACCAGTAGGTGACTCTTACTGGACCCTGAAGGAAGCACATGTTGTCTGTAGAGAGCTGAACTGTGGCTCTGCTGTTTCTGTGAGACGGAGAGAGGAGTCCTCAAAGAGCTCTGGGTGGAAGATCAACTCTCACTGTGTTCATTCTGGATCTCCTCTGAGAGAGTGTGTAACATCAGGTTCCTCTTCCTCCTTACTGTATCTCACCTGCTCAGGTAAGCCCATTAACGACATCATCTATGACAGTAATGTATCCAGGTTGACACACATGCACCAGCTAGAAGGCAGCAGACTTGTCTGATGAGCTGCTGCCTCAGTAAATCAGGTGCTGAATGCAGCAAGATATCTTTATGTATGAAACCTCCATGTCTGCTGCTTCAGGAGTCCTCTGGTCCAACCACCAACTAGCCTGAGGGGACTCCTCCTTCAGCTTCACAGCTTTCTTCTTCACTGGTTTCCACCAGCAGGTTTTTTGGGTTCCACCATAATAGGCACCGATGACCTACTGGCCACAACTTTGAGCAGCTCAGTTCAGCCGGGGGCTTGTCAGTATCTCCACACCATCCTTCACCCTGGGACCCTCCTGAAGGAGAGAGTCCAGCCCCATCTCTTTAGATTTTAGAGATAATTTTCTAAACAGATTCATATTCTGGGTCACAGATCTTTAACTAAATCCTCAACTTCTCTCTGTGGAGAGCAAATATTATAGAGTACCTGAGCAGAAGGAACAGGAAAGAAAAATATTCAGATGATGTGTTATTGTTAATGAAGAAATATTTAAAGTGTTCAACAATGGATAACAGTTGTTTGTGTGTATTGAATGTGAATGTGATCTACTGCAGTCTTTGTTGTTATTAAGATGTATTCTGTTGTTAATGATGAACTTATGATGGAAAAGTCAGTTTGAATCTCTGAATTATTCTTCCATGACATATTTTTATTTACTGTCTGATGTCTCATAGATCATTAATTTCATGATTCCATACTTGGGACTAAGTTTCTCACATTCAGCTGGAAACCAGTCAGATGGACTGGTTGGGGACCACTGGTCTAGACCTGGTTTCCGACCCAGTTATTTTATTTTTGTGCCATTGTGACACATTCTACTTATGTCATATGTAGTGTATGTATTGAACCAGTATTATGGTATGATATGTTATGTATTATTATTGACTAATTACATTTTTATTGAATCTTTGAATTATTGTTTCAGGACATGTTTTTACTTAGGGTCTGGTGTCTTTTATCTCTCTCTCTCTCTCTCTTTCATCTTCTATCATCTCTCCAGAATCTGTCAGGCTGGTGAATGGGAATAGTCTGTGCTCAGGCAGACTGGAGGTGAAATCTAACCAGACTAACCAGACTAACCAATGGTGGTCCTCAGTGTGTGAAGAGGACTTTGACCAGCAGGATGCAGAGGTGGTCTGTAGGGAGCTTGGCTGTGGGGCTCCTTCAGTCCTCCAGGGGGCACTCTATGGAGAAGTGGAGGCTCCAATGTGGACCAAAGTTTTCCAGTGTGGAGGCAATGAGTCTGCTCTCCTGGACTGTAGAAGCTCAGGCTCAGATAGAAACACCTGCTCACCTGGCAAAGCTGTTGGACTCACCTGCTCAGGTAGAAGAGGAGCTGAAGCTTTGATCTGGTTCATTTCTGTTCTCCTGAAACTCACTTTGTTCTTTCACTGACGACTCTCTTGTTTCTGTTCAGAACCTGTCAGGTTGGTGGGAGGAGACAGTCGCTGTGCAGGAACACTGGAGATGAAACTGGGAGACTGGAGACGAGTAGAAGGCTCTGACTGGACCCTGAAGGAAGCAGCTGTTGTCTGTAGAAAGCTGGACTGTGGCTCTGCTGTTTCTGTTAGACGGAGAGAGGAGTCTTCAGAGAGATCTGTGTGGTGGATGGACTCTGACTGTGTTCAGTCTGGATCTGCTCTGAGAGACTGTTTAACATTATATTACTCTTTCTCCATCCTGGATATCACCTGCTCAGGTAAGCCCATCAGTGACATCATCTACGTATGACCTCATCTCTAACAGCAATGTGTCCAGTATGTTTTTTCCTCTGTCACAGTGACAGTCAGTGGGTTTCCATTGGACTGAACTGTAAAGTTATCCAGGACAACGATATCCTGAAGTGTAGAGAGGTGGGCTTGTTTCTGGAAGCTTCAAACCCTCCATAGACTGCTGATCTCTACCTGTCAGGACACACCTGTCTGTCTGTCTGTCTGTCATACCTGTGACATCACGTCCTTATTCAGGGTTCATCTTGTTCAACGGAGGGTCAATTTGAACTTTCATCATCTCTCTGTGTTTACAGACCTGCTGCTTCAGCCAATCATCTCTGTGTCCTCCTCCATGTACGGGGTCTCCGAGGCCCAGCAGCAGGATGCTCAGGTGCTCAGGGGCTCCACCTTCACCATCTCCTGCTCCATCCAGCCACAGTACCCTGGAGGCTCCTTCCAGCTCACCTTCATCTCCTCCAACTCAGTACACAACTACACCCAGCCAGCTGTCAATCACTCTGCCCACTTCCTGTTTCCTGCTGCAGAGGCCACCCACCAAGGAAACTACAGCTGCGTTTATCACGTTTATGTTTTTTATCAAAACTTCTCCTCTGAGAGCCGTCTGCTCTGTCTCGCTGTCTCAGGTAAGCTGACTGTTTACATGCAGGTTTGGGGAAGATGATTGGTCCAAAGTGACTGAAAATGATCAGCTGACAACAGAATCCATGTTGTTGTTTCTTGAATGACACTGTGACTCCTGTCATTGCTTTGCACATGTCATATAGTAACCAAACCTAAACAAAGTCTATAAATGGCAACAGCTAACAATATACTGTAGGACAGAGCATGTTTGGTTACCAGGATAACTCTGGGTCTCTGAGAACTGAAGCACTTTTTGAAGCTCCACTGCCACCACATCAGTTATTACACCCCTTAGTATTTTCTTTAGAATTAAGAATGGTGGTGTACTCAGATACCTCACTCAGAGAACCAGGGTTATCCTGGAAACCAAGCGTTATTAATGACAGCGATTAAGCTTTCAATTGACTCTTCACTAAGTCCCACTAGGCCGGAGGGAGGACAGCATCTTTGTTTGTAACTGAGAAGATCTATTGTAGCTTGACGTGATTCTCAACGTCCTCTCCGCTGCCACCCTCCTCCTCACTGACAGGGAGCTGCCTAAACTTAGTAAACTCTGCAGCAGGGTCCTTCCCCATGCCCCCCAAGCTAGCAGTAAACCAACCCCCCTCAGCTCTGGGCTTTGCATTTAAGAAAAACAGTCTGCCGTTTCCGGAGACCCCTGGGCCAGCCAAGTCCGAAAGGCCTCTTTCTTCAGCTTGACGGCCTCCTTCACTGCTGGTGTCTCAAGTTGCCACTAAGATAGGCACCAATGACCTTCCGACCACAGCTCCTAGCAGCCACTTCCACAATGGAGGCTTTGAACATGCCCCCCGGGATACACGAGAAATTCTTCCGGAGGTGGGAGTTGAAGACCTTGCCGCCAGGGGCCTCAGCTAGAAGTTCCCAGTTCACCCTCACTACAAGTTTGGGTTTATCAGCTCTGTCCGGCAGCCTCCCCCGCCATCTGTTCCAACTGACAAACAGGTGGGGATCGGTTGAAAAAAGTTGATTATAGAGCTTTGGCCTAAGGTGTTCTGGTACCAAGTACACTTATGAACCGCCCGATGCTCAAACATGGAGCACAGATCAGGCAGGCTGTTCCTCCCAACCACCCCTTCCAGGTTTCTCCATTGTTACCCACATGCACGTTGAAGTTTCCCAGCAGAACTACAGAATCTCCAATCGGTGCCCTTTCCAGAACACCACCCAGAGACTCAAAGGAGTCCGGTTCGTGCATAGGCACAAACAACGGTCACCCGCCATAGAGTTTACAGTCCACGTCCCTAGAGCTAGTCTGCGATGCCAGGGGTCCCCCACTTTTCCTGCTGCCCAGCTCACATTGCACCCAAAACCAATGCCTATCCCTGTGAGTGGTGGGCCAACAGGGCAGCAGCTCCATGAAGATTTTTCGGGCCCCATGTGCCAAGGCCCGGCCACCAGACCCTCGCCTGCAAGCTCTCCTCCCAGGTCTGGCTCCAGGAGGGGGTCCTGGTTTCCCTTTTCCGAGCGAGATGCAACAACTCCTTCTTAGCCAATTCATAATGGGTCAGTGAACCATTCTTGTTCTGGCCCCTCCCCTGAGACCACTTTGCCTTGGGATACCCTACCAGGAGCTATTGCCCCCAACAACATAGTTCTCAGGGTCACTGGGGCACACTACCCCCTCAACCATGTTAAGGCGGCAATTCATTGGAGGGGAATAAGTTGAAGTGATTCTAGATTTCAGGTTCAATTTGATTCTAGATTTCAGTTTTAATTTGTGATGATATTGATGTCATGTGATGTGATGACTGTCCATGTGTTCGATCAGATCCAACACCTCTTATCATCAAAGCTGTCGTCCTGCCGCTGACTCCGCTGTTGGTGATCACTGCCCTCTACTTCTACTGTAAGGTACTGACTCACGTCTGTTGTTTAGACCAGCGACTGAAATGAAGCTGTCGGTCTGTTTAGTGAACTGAAGACAGGACTGTGCTGTCATGTCTCTCCAGGCCAGCAGGGGGCAGCAGCCGAGCAGACGGGAGGACATTGAGCTGGATTCTTATAACCTGGGTGTTCCTGCAGCTGAAGAAGAAGGAGCTCAGGGAGCAGAGTAGCTCCTCCAAGGAGCTCATCTCACATCCAGATGGATTTCTACGTTTCATTTTAAAACTAGACTTGAGATCAGGTTTACCAGAGTCCAAGCAGCCGGGAATCTGTTGGTGTTTGTGATTTAAAATATACAATGAACTTCATGACTTCGCTTCAGCGCTCCCTTGTGGTTCACATGTCTCATTTATTGTAGTGAGCATGATTTTGGCAGTAGGACGACATTGAGCTAAAATATATTCGTAATAATACAAATAGGAACAACGGCGCGTCCCGCTGTGATCAGCCCCTAACACCTCATTTATTTGTGATTTGTTCTGCCTTTAGGGGACCTTCAAGAAATTGTACTATTTTGCTCGCAGTTGTACTTCATGATTTTACTTAATTTTGTAACTCAGGATTTTACTTGTTTTTTTTATAATCAAGGGATTTACTCATTTCACAAGAATTTTTCTTATTTTTGTACTTCATGAATTGACTAAATTGTATAATTACAGAATCTAAGATTTTTTATACATAAACATTTGACCTATTTCATAAGATTGTTGTCATTAAGGATTTTGCTGATTTCATAAGAACATTGTCATTTGGGATTTTACTAAATTAATGATTTTGGATATTTCATAATTAAGGGTTTTACTTAAATTACAAGCATTTTGCTTAATTTTGTAAAGAAGGAAATTACTTATTTCATTAGAATTTTGCTTATTACTGTACTTCATGAATTTACTTAATTTTGTAATCAAGGAATTTACAAATGTTTTTCACACGTGTTTGTACTTTGTAAATTGACTTAATTTTGTAATTAAGGAATTAAAAAGAAATTATAATAAAGGATTTTGCTTAAATTATGACTATTTCACTTAATTTTGTAATCCCCGACATTAACCTTTTCATTAGAATTTGCTTATTTAGTACTTCATGAATTTACACTGTTAAGTAATTAAGGATTTTGCTTATTAATAAGAATGTTGTAATAATGGGTTTATCTTTTTTAACAAGTTTACTTAATTTTGTAAATAAGGAATTTCAAAAGAACTTTGCTTATTTTTGGACTTAAGCATTTTGATTACTTTTGTGCAAAAGGGAATTTGATATAAAATATCCTCCTAACTAATTAAACAATCTGAATAAAATATGAACACATACGTAAAACTAAACACACATACTTGTATTGCACAGATACATTTAGTACTAGTACTACTTTAACAAAGTACTTTAAGGGTTGTTGAACTTGGGTCCAGTCTGATCATGAAGGCTGGAATATTATCTTACATTATTATAGCCGATCTTTCTTATTTTCAACAATGTGTCGTCTCTTCATACGTTCTGACTTCCGGTCTGTGGCTCTCAGCTCCAAGCCCATTGGTTCTTGTTGAAGACGAGAATCTTTAAAAACACCTCACAGATATAAAGTTTAATTTTAAAACTAGACTTGAGATCAGGTCTGCGGTCGAATAGTCCTTTTTGCTTTGGAAGGTTCTAACTGAGTAAAATGACCTGAAGTATCTCAGTGGCCGCCATAATAAGAGCTGTTCGAATTCTTTAAATGCAAAGGAAAAGGAGCTTTAATGCTTCCTTTATTAGCTCCTTTAGCATAGGAAACAATGGACCTTCCTTTACGAAAGGAAAGGAGATAATTCTCTTCAGAGCTCTTCAGTGGGACGTCTGAGTCATGTTTTTGATTATCATCTTTTGAATCAACTATTTTGTCACATTACAATTTTAAACCACTATCAAGTCAACACTTCTAGGTCACACTGAGTTGTGTGGTGTTTCATAAACTATTGTTTACATATTCTTATGATCAAATTTGGGAAACAGGCATCATACTACAGTCTCTCAATAAAGAAGAGTTATTTGTACAGCTTGTCAAGTGATGTTTGTTCAGGTAACTGAAGCTCAAACTATGAGACAAGGACACTGCGCCACCTGGTGTCCAAACGGCACATTACAAGAAAACAAAGTGAGTCCTGAGAGAAGAAACCGATACAGTCAGAAGACAAAACTGTGTTCACATTTCACATTATCTGTTGATTCTGATTATGTTTGAATCTGTTAACATATAAATGCATCAAGAGTGTGGTGTTAAATAAAAGAAGGTTTTACTGGAAAATATTCCTGGATATTTTATTATAATTTACACTTTATGTTGTTCCAAACCTTCAATCTGTTTTTGTATTTTCAAAATTTGTATTCAGAAAGTAGAAATGTTGATATGTTATCTCTACATATTGAATCATCCAGAGTATTTTTCATCTCACCATCTGTTTTTTTATTTTCTTGTCTTAAATGAGCTTCAATACCGAGTGAGTTTCATTCCAAACTGTTGCTCTCAATGAATAAGAAGAATGTTTTGTTGAACTTTAGACCTTAAAATTAATCTAGTATTTTGGTATATTCAGCTCAAATAAAAGACTTCATTCCAGACAGTATAGTGAGTGTGTACTATGTATTGGGAGGCTTCTTCCAGCAGGGGGCGCTACAGGACACAGAGACATGATGAAGACGATGATGATGATATCCATCTATAACTTCTGCTATTATTAGTTGTTATTCTTTTGTTTTATATTGTGTGAAAGTTCATAACGACAGTATAAGTGTATACATTTAACTCCTGTGAGGAAATAATATATTTATTCATGTTGTTTATGAGTATTTGTTTATTGACAGTTTGCTGTATTAACTGTTCATTAGGGTCCGAGCACTGACGTAGTCAGTCCGGGAGGACCCTATTGAAATTCTAAGGACGCAATGGGCGCATATTTGGGGTACTTGTCATGCTCAAAAAGTCACCAAATTTGGCACACTTGTCAGGCTTAGTGAAAATAGCCATCTGATATAGGTGTCATATTTGTGTATTAAAAAATGGCTCTCTAGCGCCCCCTACAAGTTGGACAGGCGACGCCCCTCAGCCAGTATGTCCGATTGACTTGAAATTTGACACACATGTCCATCTCCACCTGCTCTCTTTTCAGCCTTTGTACTTTTACGAACTTCTCCTGCAGAATTTATGTGATCGACTTCAAATCTGGTGAGGATGGTCTTTAGACCTTTGTGATGAAAAGTTGTCAAAATCGTCAGTCTTCTTTCAACGGCCTTGACGTGCCGTGGTGCCCATTTCACTCCCATTTTGTGCAGTTCACTAGGTTAGAGAAAGTGGTTGTAACTCCAAGGTACATCATCCAATGCTTCAGAAATGTATCACGCATGATGCCGGTCCAGGCCTGAATACATTTCCGTGAAGACATTTTCACATTGTCATAGCGCCACCTACTGGCAAAAGGAAATTACACGTTTTATACTTTGATGTACTCCTCCGAGCCAGTTGACCAGATTGACCTCAGATTTGGTGTGGAAAGCCTTAAGACATTGTTGATGCATTATCATGAATATTGTGAGTTTTCGTGAAACTCTGTTGCCGTGGTGACGCATCATTACCACGTAAAATGAAGCTGATTCTTTTGTGGCTTGGGATGCTCAAAAACTCATGCAACTTCACACATGTATCATAGGTGATGAAATTAATTATTTCATTTTGGGTTTTGGCTTGACCGTTAAAAATCGCGTGAATAGCGCCCCCCCCCTACAAATGTTCAAAAGAGCAGCCCCAGAGATACATTTCCCCTATATATTTGAAATTTGGTAGGCACATGTAACATATGGAGACTTAATAATAAATTTAATTTATAACGCACTCTTCATTCATAAGAATCTCAGAGTGCACAGAGCCAGTACATAGTACATAGTTAAAACATAGTTAAAGCAGACTATATTTAAAAACATAGTTAAAACAGGCTATAGTTAAAAACATAGTTAAAACAGACTATAGTTAAAAACATAGTTAAAACAGACTATAATAAAGAAAGAAATAGCTGACAGATTTAACACAGAGTAAAAAACGCTTTCCTGAATAAAAAGGTTTTTAGGCCAGTCTTAAAAGAGTCCAGTGTCTGTGTTGCCCTCATGTGTTCAGGGAGACTGTTCCAAAGCCGCGGTGCTGCCGAGCAAAAGGCCCGGTCCCCCATGGTGTGGAGCTTGGTGTTGGGGACCCGAAGGAGCAATCTGTTTGTGGACCTGAGGGTGCGGGTGGAGGTTTGAGGAGTGATGAGTTTCTGTAGGTACGGAGGTGCATGTCCGTTTATGCATTTATGAGTGAGTAGTAGGACTTTGTAGTCAATCCAGAATGAGACAGGGAGCCAGTGTAGTGAGTGTAGGATGGGTGTTATGTGCTCATGTTTCCAGACTCTCATCAGGATCCTGGCAGTGCTGTTTTGAATGTATTGTAGTTTTTTGATGTTCTTGGCAGTGACCCCGGTGAAAAGTGAATTACAGTAGTCCAGTCTTGAGGAAATAAAGGCATGGACGAGCTTCTCTGCATCTGGCAGGGTTAAAGTGGGGCGGAGTTTGGAAATGTTTTTAAGATGATAAAAGGAGGTTTTGCATAGATATTTTATGTGGTCATTAAAGGTCAGGTGAGGGTCAAACCTCACTCCCAGATTGGTAACTGTGGAGGAGAGGGGTATGACCTGACTGTCAATGGTGAGATGAGTTATGGAGGATGACTGAACCTGGTGTGGAGTGCCAACAAGGAGGGCTTCGGTTTTGTTACTGTTTAACTGTAGAAAGTTGTTGCTCATCCCTTTATCTCCCCAAGACAGGCGCTGAGACATGACATGGCTGCAGAGGGGCTTGGGGCAGTTTTTATGTAGAGCTGTGTGTCATCAGCATAACAGTGGAAGGGCATCCTATGTCTGCTGATGACACGACCGAGGGGGAGCATATAAATAATGAAGAGGATGGGGCCGAGGACCGACCCTTGCGGAACACCACAGGAGACAGGAAGTAGTCTGGACTTGCATCTTCCCAGTGAGACATATTCAGTTCTGCCAGAAAGGGAGGACTGAAACCACTTGAGTGCAGAGTCTGATGGTCCGATGGTGGTGCGGAGGCGCTCTAGGAGGATAGTGTGATCCACTGTGTCAAATGCAGCAGTCAGGTCCAGGAGGATGAGGAGTGAGGGTGATCCTGCATCGGCTGTCATCAGCAGGTCATTGGTCACCCTGAGCAAAGCTGTTTCAGTGCTGTGGGCTGAACGAAATCCTGACTGAAATTTTTCAAATAAGTTGTTGTGTTTGAGGTGGTCCTGAAGTTGAGAAGCAACTACCTTCTCTAACACCTTGGACAGGAAGGCAAGGTTGGGGATAGGCCTGTAGTTGGCTAAAACCTCCGGGTCCAGGGTGGGCTTCTTGAGAAGGGGGCGGATGACAGCAACCTTGAGAGCAGCTGGTACACAGCCCGACTGAAGGGAAAGGTTAACAACTTTGGTGATGACTTAAAAAAAGTATCTCGGTATAATCTAAACCGTACTGGAAGTCGGCCATTTGTATTTACTTGTGATTTTTTCATAATGTTTTGCCCCTTTTCTAAGCGCTTTACTTCTCCTCATAGGGAATTCGTATGATCCACTTCAAGTTTGGTCAGTATGACCTAAAGACCTTTGTGAATAAAGGATATCAAAAGCTTTCCGTTTCACGGAACGGCGTGACTGTGATGTGGCGGCCATTTTACCTGAATCCTCATTAAACAATCTCATGTAACTCCACTGGACTCCCTCGAATCTGCCCCAAACTTGTCATGCTTGATAAAAGTAAGGGCCTGAGGATATCAACAAGCCTATTTTTACTCAAAGTCAAAGCGCCACCTACTGGTGAAAGGAAATCAGCGTTATGTGAAAAACGGCATCGGATTTACATGACATTTACATGACGTGTTCTACACTTAACAAAGACAAACATGATGCATGTTGTTGTTGAGCGTGTCGTCTAGCACCACACAGCGGATACAGGAACTGATGAAGAATTTGCAAAGCGTAATTTCCTGCGTCACGCACTCCACGCGGGAAAAAAATGTCTGACTAGCGGTCGAATGTTATCGGCCGAACGAGTCGGCGTCCCACTAGCGCCCCCGAATTGAAAACTGAAAGGCAGGTGTGTAGATTTGACTCAACTGAATATCTTTGGCTTTTGGACTCTTGGTCGGACAAACCATTTGAAGACCATTTGGACTCAATCTCAACAATCTGTGCTGCACTAAGTACCACTTATGTTTTATACACTCAATGATTGATTACTTTAAAAACATAACTGATAGATCCATCAACTATTAATATTATGGTTAGTTGCAGCTCTAATGTCTCCTCTGAATAACTCAGTGCTGATGTTGAAACATGTACCGGAAAAAATAAGAAGACACTGACAGCATTAATCTGATAGGAACTCAGCATGTCCTGGTTGTCATGGAAACACTCCTGTAATCTGCAATCAGTCAGCAGCTTCTTGTGAAATTTAACATCATCAGTTTCTCAGAAATGCACTTGAGAAAGATTAAATGGACCGATTTGACAAAGGCCAAGGCAGTGAGAAGAAGACTCGAAACAACCCAAAAGACACATAAACCGACAATTAAAAGACTAAAAATTAAATAAAATAGTAAAAAAACAACTGCAAACAGACATATTGCAACTACAGAGAGACTTCAAACAACCACAAAGAAACTTAAAACTACTACAAAAGAGACATAAACTGACTGTAAAAAGACTAAGACAACCACAAACATTTTAAAACGACTTCAAAGAGACTCAAAACAACCACAAAAGTATTAAAACAACCACAAAGAAACATAAACCTCCTCTAAAGAGACTCAAAACAACAAGTTTACAAACAAGTACAGAGACTCGACTCAACCACAAAAGTTTTAAAATGACTACAAAGAGACGCAGAAACCACCACAGAGACGTAAAATTACTACAAAGAAATGTAAACCTACGATAAAGAGACTCAAACAACAACAGAAATTTTAAAACAACGACAATGAGACTCAAAACAATAGATGATTTTTAAAACAACCAGAAAGACTACAGAGATATTCAACGACCACAAAGAAATGTAAGCCCACAAACACAACATTTTTAAAATCGCGAGAAAGACTCAAGTTTTAAAACAGCCATGAAGAGATGTAAAACAACGATGTTAAATGACAAAAATGAGACGGAAACCAACAAACCACAAACGTTTTAAAACGACTATAAAGAGACTCAAAATGATCCATAGACAATCTAACTTGTTCCTACATTTCTATTTCTCTATCTCTATAGATTCATAGTTCTATGGTTCTATACTACTTCCATGACGCAACACGCTGTACAGGACAATAACTGAACAGACCAAAGTGAGAACAGAGACACCAGGGTGGAAATCTGTCTGGTCCTCTGGTCAAACTTTAACATGGAGGACAGAAGAACCTGATCATGTGACAGAGACAATGATGACAACTGTCTTTATTAGTATTAGTACAGTGATGACAACTGTCTTTATTAGTATTAGTACAGTGATGACAACTGTCTTTATTAGTATTAGTACAGTGATGACAACTGTCTTTATTAGTATTAGTACAGTGATGACAACTGTCTTTATTAGTATTAATACAGTGATGATTACTGTGTCTTTATTAGTATTAAAACAGTGATAATAACTGTGTCTTTAGTAGTATTAGTACAGTGATAATAACTGTGTCTTTATAAGTATTAGTACAGTGATGATGACTGTGTCTTTATTAGTATTAGTATGTGATGTTAACTGTGTGTTTATAAGTATTAGTATTGTGATGATAACTGTATTTTTATTAATATAAGTACAGTGATGATAACTGTGTCTTTATTAGTGTTAGTACAGTGATGATAACTCTCTTTATTAGTATTAGTACAGTGATAATAACTGTGTCTTTGTTAGTATTAGTACAGTGATGATTACTGTGTCTATATTAGTATTAGTACAGT
>JACSYO010001550.1:10000-12863 GCA_016806645.1 Ophiodon elongatus
CGAGAGAGACAGTGAAGCCCTTTTGTGCTGCTACAACGCCTCCTGTGTGTGTGAGAAGACCCACAATTCAGAAGAAGAGCCTGTTTGGATGCAATTTGGGATGCAGCCTAAACTCAAAGCCCAATTCATGTGTTTTAACTCAAGTAGAAAGATACACACTTGTGTAACTGACACTCTGACGCCTCATATTCACCTCAAAGAACTTTTCAATACATTTGGCACAAAGTGAGAATAAATGGAGAGAGCATCCACATAACGCTGCTGATGCACCCCCTATTACACCAGGGATCCTGTCTGCCTCTTGGACTGCACCGTGCGTGCTATCAATGTGCAGGGTGCTCGGGGGAGCTTACTGGCAAACTCTGCAGTCTCTGCTAGTGTGGCCCGTGGAGAGACAGCCAAAGCATATATAATAATAATAATAATAATAATAATAATAATAATAATAATAATAATAATAATAATATAATAATAATAATAATATAATAATAATAATAATAATATAATAATAATAATAATAATAATATAATAATAATAATAATAATATTATAATAATAATAATAATAATAATAATAATATAATAATAATAATATAATAATAATAATAATAATAATATAATAATAATAATAATATAATAATAATAATAATAATATAATAATAATAATAATATAATAATAATAATAATAATAATATAATAATAATAATAATAATAATAATAATAATAATAATAATATAATAATAATAATAATAATATAATAATAATAATAATAATATAATAATAATATAATAATAATAATATAATAATAATAATAATATAATAATAATAATAATATAATAATAATAATAATATAATAATAATAATAATAATATAATAATAATAATATAATAATAATAATAATATAATAATAATAATAATATAATAATAATAAAATATGCTTCTCGGGTTACCGCCACGACAGGCACCGGTGACCTTCCGACCACAGCTCCTAGCGGCCGCGTCCACAATAGAGGCTTTGAACATGGTCCACTCGGATTCCATGTCCCCAGCCTCCCTTGGGATGTGTGAGAAGTTCTTCCGGAGGTGGGAGTTGAAAACCTCCCGGACAGGATCCTCCGCCAGACGTTCCCAGCTCACCCTCACTACACGTTTGGGCTTGCCGGGTCCCTCCAGCCGATTCCCCTGCCATCTGATCCAACTCACCACCAGGTGGTGATCAGTTGACAGCTCTGCTCCTCTCTTCACCCGAGTGTCCAAGACATACGGCCGCAGATCAGATGAAACGATTACAAAGTCGATCATTGATCTACGGCCTAAGGTGTTCTGGTACCAGGTACACTTATGAGCCACCCTATGTTCGAACATGGTGTTCGTTATGGACAAACCGTGGCTAGCACAGAAGTCCAACAGCGAGACACCACTCGGGTTCAGATCAGGCAAGCCGTTCCTCCCAATCACCCCCCGCCAGGTTTCTCTGTCGTTGCCCACGTGAGCGTTGAAGTCTCCCAGGAGAACTATGGAGTCAGCAGGAGGCGCCCTTTCCAGGACCCCTCCCACCGACTCCAAGAAGGCCGGATACTCTGAACTGCTGTTCGGTGCATAGGCACAAACAACAGTCAGAGCCTTACTCCCCGCAACCCGCAGGCGCAGGGAGACGACCCTCTCGCTCCCCGGGTAGAACTCCAACACGGCGGCGCTCAGCCGTGGGCTCGTGAGTATCCCCACTCCCGCCCGGCGCCTCTCACCCTGGGCAACTCCAGAAAAGGACAAAGTCCAACCTTTCTCCAGGAGCTTGGTTCCAGAGCCAGTGCTGTGCGTGGAGGTGAGGCCAACTATATCTAGCTGGTACCGCTCCACCTCCCGCACCAGCTCCGGCTCTTTCCCCGCTAGCGAGGTGACGTTCCACGTCCCTAGAGCTAGTCTATGCCGCCGGCGATCAGCTCGCCCAGGCCCCCTGCCCGGCCTGCCGCCCGGTCCACATAGCACCCGACCCCGATGCTTATCCCTGCGGGTGGTGGGTCCACAGGGTGGCTGCTCCATGATGTTTCTTCGGGCTGAGCCCGACCGGGCCCCATGGGCGAAGGCCCGGCCACCAGACGCTCGCCTACGAGCTCCCCTCCCGGGTCTGGCTCCGGGAGGGTGCCCCGGTTTCCCTGGTCCGGGCGAGGTGGCCTTAATCCGTGTGCTGCTGTTCATCAGGGTTTTTGAACCGCTCTTAGTCTGGACTCTCCCCTGCGACCTGTTTGTCTTGGGAGACCCAACCAGGGGCTGATGCCCCGGACAACATAGCTCCCAGGATCGCTGAGCCCAGTATCATATTATCTTTTTCATTTTCTTTAAAACTTAATCAATGACCTGGTTTAGGTTCGTTGACAATTTGCAATTGACAAACTGTTGTTCGTATTTGAGTCTTGGCAAGCCGGTTACAATCCAACGTGTCAGATTTCTCTGTGAAGGAAGGTAAAAATGAAGTCAACATTTACGCTATTCTCTTGTTTCTTCAGAGAACTGCTTCGATTTTCAAATTGGGCTCCTTTGGAAAAATAAAATAATACCTGTATTCTAAATGTACGATAAAATACTGCAATGTTTGACCGATTTTAAAGAACCATGTGTGGGAGGAAATGTTGCTTACAGCCACACCACTCTAATCAAGCCCGATGACGTCTGATCTCGGAAGTTAAGCAGAGTAGGTCCTGGTTAGTACTTGGATGGGAGACTGCCTTGGAATACCAGGTGCTGTAAGCTCTTTAGCTTCTATCTCCAATAGGTCTTGTTTCTTCAGAGAACTGCTTTGATTTTCAAATTGGGCTCCTTCAGAAAAAAAAAATAATACCTGTATTCTAAATGTACGATAAAATACTG
>JACSYO010001551.1:0-12500 GCA_016806645.1 Ophiodon elongatus
TGTGTGTGTGTGTGTGTGTGTGTGTGTGTGTGTGTGTGTGTGTGTCTGTGTGTGTGTGTGTGTGTGTGTGTGTGTGTGTGTGTGAGAGACGCTGCTGTAACAGTGTGTGTTCATGAGAACATGTTCAGCTCTATTGTGTAGAAGGAAATTATTTATTGACTCATTTTGAGTTAAATTATGTTTTTGTTTTTTATTATTGATCATTTTCTGTTTCTGACTTTTTGAAAATACGTCGTCATTGATTTGTTTTGAGCAAACAAAGATAGAAACAAAGTATATTTTCATGTATGGGGATGTCTCGTCACGTGTTACCACATGTTTACTCTTCATCACATGATGCAGTGATTTGTAAATACTTCTGTCTCTGAGACTTCGTTCTACAATAAATGTGAATGGATTTATGTTTTTGGTGCTTGCAGCAACATCCGTTACATCATTTTACATCTCATGACATCATCGGGCATTCCACATGGTTCCATACGTTTCTATACCTTTAACCTCACAGTCACAGATTGAACACAAATGCTGCTCAGCCACAGTACTTCCTGTGTGTTCCTGTGCGTACGGTGGGAACCCTGTGTGTGTGAGTACTGTGGTATTCATCCTCATCTGTCAGCTTCTGCTGCTTCAGTTCCTCTAAATCTAAATGTACTGGAATGTGACGGTTAGAGATGATCTGATTGTTTTGCATCCTGATACCAGCGCATTGAACATAACAATATATATTCTTGTTTTAAACCCTGAAACTCGTAGCCATAGAACTTTATTGTAATATCTAGTTTGACAGTTTCCAGTGTGAAACCTGCTAGCTCTGGCTAACGTTAGCGCCTGCCCGATCGCTACTGAGCATGTGCGACTCTCTCAACACGGATAAGAAGGAGTGAGTGTTGCACGTGCTCAGTAGCGACGTGCAGGACGTTCACACCGTGTTGTGGTTCCGTGTTCCGTAGACGAGTCTGTTTAGAGCTTCTCAGGCCCAGGAGGAGGTCTGTGATCAGCTGTTTACTTGTTTGTTTTACCCTCTTCCTCCTCCTCCTGCTCCTGTTCCTCCTGCTCCTCCTGCTCCTCCTCCTCCTCCTCCTCCTCCTCCTCTTCCTCCTCCTCCTGCTCCTGCTCCTCCTCCTCCTCCTCCTCCTCTTCCTCCTCCTCCTCCTCTTCCTCCTCCTCCTGCTCCTGCTCCTCCTGCCCCCCCCCCCCTCCTCCTCCTCCTGCTCCTCCTCCTTCTCCTCCTTCTCCTCCTCCTCCTCCCTTTGACTGTGTAACCAGGGTCCACTGAGCATAAGCGTTGATATGTTAATGTTCAGGATATATTATGCATCATCTGTAATTGGGGGCGGAGCCTCGTGTGTTTCTAGTGGTGTTGCGTTGTCGTGCTTCAGGCTATCGTGTCTCATGTTTCTGTTTTGAAAAGAGTTATTTGTACAACTTTTAAAAAGAGACTCCTCACCACCTCAGGGAAAACGTGTTCGACTCAGAATGGAATTTCCTCACGCAGCAGGAAGTAAACATAAAATAAATAAATAAATAGCCGCGGCGTGAATCAGAATTGACAAAAGATACACCCCCCCTCAGCCCCCACTCTCACACCTTCCCCCTCCCCTCCCTACTCTGGTTCTCCTCCACGGGGAGAGCAGAGGGGAGCTGCTGTGGGATGATGGGATTAATGCTGATGCTTTGTGTTTTGCATATTGCATAATCATGAATGAGATCCACATTCCTGATGTCCGTATTTTACATGGTAAAGTTTGTAAAACAATGTAGGCTGCGCTGTCACTGTAATGTGAAATATGAAAGCTGACGGCTCAGTGATTTGATTTACTGTAGACATCTCTGTCTCCTCCCCTCCCCTCTCCTCCCTCCCCTCCCCTCTCCTCCCTCCCCTCTCTCCTCCCTCCCCTCTCTCCTCCCTCCCCTCTCCTCCCTCCCCTCCCCTCTCCTCCCTCCCCTCTCTCCTCCCTCCCCTCTCCTCCCTCCCCTCTCCTCCCTCCCCTCCCCTCCCTCCTCTTTCTCCTCCCTCCCTCCCCTCTCCTCCCTCCCCTCCCTCCTCCCCTCTCCCCCCCCCCCCCCCCCCCCACCCTCCCCTCCCCTCTCTCCTCCCCTCTCCTCCCTCCTCTCTCCTCCCTCCTCTCTCCTCCCTCCCCTCTCTCCTCCCCTCTCAGGGTGCAACAGTGGGACCTCCTCCTTGAGAGAGCCTTTCCCCTCTGGATGCTCTGGCTGAAATGGTACGTAGGCTCAGTCAAAGGCTCGCGATGTGAACTTCAGGGAGAATAAGGAATGAGGATCAGGGGCGTGGTCCTCTGAGGATCAGGGGCGTGGTCCTTTGAGGATCAGGGGCGTGGTCCTCTGAGGATCAGGGGCGTGGTCCTCTGAGGATCAGGGGCGTGGTTCTCTGAGGATCAGGGGCGTGGTCCTCAGAGGATCAGGGGCGTGGTCCTCTGAGGATCAGGGGCGTGGTCCTCAGAGGATCAGGGGCGTGGTCCTCTGAGGATCAGGGGCGTGGTCCTCAGAGGATCAGGGGCGTGGTCCTTTGAGGATCAGGGGCGTGGTCCTCTGAGGATCAGGGGCGTGGTCCTTTGAGGATCAGGGGCGTGGTCCTCTGAGGATCAGGGGCGTGGTCCTTTGAGGATCAGGGGCGTGGTCCTCTGAGGATCAGGGGCGTGGTCCTCTGAGTATCAGGTAGAACACAAAGCTGGAAAGAGGACTGATGTTTCTCACCTGTGAGACTTTGACCTGTGAAGTTCAGAGAGAACCTGTTGTGGTAAATTGTTGGTAGGAAGAAAAGAAAACATGTCTGTTCCGTATAATAATACGTAATAATTCAAGTTCATCACATCCAGTAAATCTAATATTCCGGAAACAACTCAGTCGTCTCAAAACATGTTGGCATTTTACGTTTCTTCAAACCAAACAGAAACTTTGAATGTTTCTGAACCAAAAATAAGGATTTCATAAATACGTTTCATATCAGCCTTTTATCACACGAGTGGAAACCCACAACGATCGGTTTGGTTTAGAGTTGAACAAAACTACTAAAATACTTTGTTAAGCTCAAAAAAGACATCATGGATCTTGTTCAAATAATCATGCAACGACGTAGCGCAACGACGTAGCGCAACGACGTAGCGCAACGACGTAACGACGAGATAAAAGGATATAGCATTTAATATTGCGGTTCTTTGACGGTTCATTAAGATGAAGACATTATTATTATTATTTCCCACTGGAGAAAGAATAATTCTCCATCTGATTAAGTTAGTGCCACCGGGTCTCTTCCATCAAGCTCTACATGCCACTCAAGCGGCTCTCGGCCAGCGGCTCTCCCATGATGATCCCATGATGATCCCATGATGATCCAATGATGATCTCCCATGATGATCTCCCATGATGATCCCATGATGATCTCCCATGATGATCCCATGATGATCTCCCATGATGATCCCATGATGATCTCCCATGATGATCTCCCATGATGATCTCCCATGATGATCCCATGATGATCTCCCATGATGATCCCATGATGATCTCCCATGATGATCTCCCATGATGATCCCATGATCTCCCATGATGACCCCATGATGATCTCCCATGATGATCCCATGATGATCTCCCATGATGATCTCCCATGATGATCCCATGATGATCTCCCATGATCTCCCATGATGACCCCATGATGATCTCTCATGATGATCCCATGATGATCTCCCATGATGATCCCATGATGATCCCATGATGATCTCCCATGATGATCCCATGATGATCTCCCATGATGATCCCATGATGATCTCCCATGATGATCCCATGATGATCCCATGATGATCTCCCATGATGATCCAATGATGATCTCCCATGATGATCTCCCATGATGATCCCATGATGATCTCCCATGATGATCCCATGATGATCTCCCATGATGATCCCATGATGATCTCCCATGATGATCTCCCATGATGATCTCCCATGATGATCCCATGATGATCTCCCATGATGATCCCATGATGATCTCCCATGATGATCTCCCATGATGATCCCATGATCTCCCATGATGACCCCATGATGATCTCCCATGATGATCCCATGATGATCTCCCATGATGATCTCCCATGATGATCCCATGATGATCTCCCATGATCTCCCATGATGACCCCATGATGATCTCTCATGATGATCCCATGATGATCTCCCATGATGATCCCATGATGATCCCATGATGATCTCCCATGATGATCCCATGATGATCTCCCATGATGATCCCATGATGATCTCCCATGATGATCCCATGATGATCCCATGATGATCTCCCATGATGATCCAATGATGATCTCCCATGATGATCTCCCATGATGATCCCATGATGATCTCCCATGATGATCCCATGATGATCTCCCATGATGATCTCCCATGATGATCCCATGATGATCTCCCATGATGATCCCATGATGATCTCCCATGATGATCTCCCATGATGATCCCATGATGATCTCCCATGATGATCTCCCATGATGATCTCCCATGATGATCCCATGATGATCTCCCATGATGATCTCCCATGATGATCTCCCATGATGATCCCATGATGATCTCCCATGAGCCCCGGTGATGAATGTCAACATGAGCTTCCAGAAGAAGAACTCGAGAGCTGCAGCTTCTCCGTGTGAGTCGATGAGGCTCTTCAAACACTGGAAGGATAACGAGTACTTTTAATCTGCCTCTCTGTGCAGTGAAGGAATTGAACCAGCGGGTTTCGTTTCTTAACACCAGAAATGTTGATGTTTTGGTCCTTTTTTTTTTAGGTTTTGTTTTGTGAAGCAGTTAAATGAATCTTTACGCTCGTGTAATAAATTAGAATTTAGTGAGTCTTTTGGTTACAGCCCCCCGTTCTCATGCTCTTTATGTCCACATTATCCAACGTGTGTGTGTGTGCGTGTGTGTGTGTGCGTGTGTGTGTGTGTGTGTGTGCGTGTGTGTGTGTGCGTGTGTGTGTGTGCGTGTGTGTGTGTGCGTGTGTGTGTGCGTGTGTGCGTGTGTGTGTGTGTGTGCGTGTGTGTGTGTGTGTGTGTGGGTGTGCATGTGTGCGTGCGTGCGTGCGTGCGTGCGTGCGTGCGTGTCATTATCTCATGCGGCTGCATTGATTGTCCCCGCATCGCTCTGCTGCCTGTGATTGGACACCTCTCTGCTCTCCGACGGTGCTTCTCTGAGCCGCCGCTAATTTTCATCCTGTGTTTCGTTTTTTATGGGATGTTTTCTCTTTTTTTTTTAAAGCCGTTATCTCCAACCATCGCCATGGAACGCGGGATAACAGAGCTTTCTTATTGTGGCACTTTCATGAGAGAGAGAGAGAGAGAGAGACAGAGAGACAGAGAGAGAGAGAGAGAGAGAGAGAGAGAGAGAGACGAGGGTAGACGGAGGGAGACGGGGGGAGACTCCGAGAGCTGAAAGTGTCCAGATAATAAGAGCCGGGTCCTTAAAGAACGCCATTAGTACTAATAAGCTACAGCTTCTAGAAACCCAGGGGAGAGGCTGCAGGTGCTTCTACAGTACACACACACACACACACACACACACACACACACACACAGACAATTATCTGTCCTACTGTCCCCCATCTTCCCTCCTGGCCTCTACTCCTTTGTGTCATACATACACAAAGTACACACTCTCTTGTACACAAAGTACACACTCTCTTGTACACAAAGTACACACTCTCTTGTTGTCCAGAGATATCTGTCGCAGAGAGACGGTCGCTCGGTCCCCGGTGTCCCCGGTGTCCGTGATGTCCCCGGTGTCCCCGGTGTCCGTGATGTCCCCGGTGTCCGTGATGTCCCCGGTGTCCCCGGTGTCCGTGATGTCCCCGGTGTCCGTGATGTCCGTGATGTCCCCGGTGTCCGTGATGTCCGTGATGTCCCCGGTGTCCGTGATGTCCCCGGTGTCCGTGATGTCCGTGATGTCCCCGGTGTCCCCGGTGTCCCCGGTGTCCCCCTGTGGTGCCACCTCAGAGATGAAATCTTTGGATTTCAATCTCCGGGGAGGAGGAGCCAACTCTGACCCCATGACCCCTCCTCGTTGTGTCTTAAAGGCCCGTTTGACCCCATGACCCCTCCTCGTTGTGCCTTAAAGGCCCGTTTGACCCCATGACCCCTCCTCGTTGTGCCTTAAAGGCCCGTTTGACCCCATGACCCCTCCTCGTTGTGCCTTAAAGGCCCGTTTTACCCCATGACCCCTCCTCGTTGTGCCTTAAAGGCCCGGTTTGGCCCAGTTTGGCCCCTCGGTCCTGTGTGAGGGGTTCTTATTACCGACAGCTGACGACTCGGGGAACGCCTCCTCAACAATCCAGCCTGATGGAACAGTCGGTCTTCTGGCGTCTTGATCACCTAAAAAGCTCTTTGGAGTGAAAACGCTCTCCATAAAGAATAAATCTGAAAACATCTTTCCGTGTTCGCTGCTGCTACGTCATGTGGTCATGTGGTGACTACGTCATGTGGTCATGTGGTGACTACGTCATGTGGTCATGTGGTGACTACGTCATGTGGTGACACGCTCTCTTCCTCTGAGGTGGAAGAAGAACACCACTAACACCGCTAACACTGTTAACACCGCTAACACCGCTAACACTGTTAACACCGCTAACACCACTAACACTGCTAACACCACTAACACCGCTAACACCGCTAACACCGTTAACACCGCTAACACCGCTAACACCGCTAACACCACTAACACCGCTAACACTGTTAACACTGTTAACACCGCTAACACCGCTAACACTGCTAACACCACTAACACCGCTAACACCGCTAACACTGTTTACACCGCTAACACCGCTAACACTGCTAACACCACTAACACCGCTAACACCGCTAACACCGCTAACACCGCTAACTGAGGTCACAATGTGGAGGACGGCTTCTTGGACTTTTTCTAATAGTACAACAAACAGACTAAACCAGTTTTCATGATTTGTCTCTACATTGATGACAATAACCTTCATAAATACCTGTGAAAGGTGAACTTTATCTTGAGTTCAAACAAGGACACTGCCCCGCCGCCCAGAATACTCACTCCATTAATCCGCTGCTGAAAATAGTCCCCAAGAAACGCCCCGTTTCCTCTTGATGAATAATGTTTGTTAAAAACTGCAGTGATCAGGTGAAAGAAAGTATATATATTAGTATTAATTTACATCTCCAGTCGGATACACGAACACATTGCTGGTTTTGATCTTTTCATGAGATTTATTGACAAGAAAGAAAAAATAGAATATCAATGGATTCATACTTGAACCAGAGTTCAAGGAAAAGTCTTGTATAATCTGATGAATTGCAAAATTAAAAAGGCCAGGATATAAAAAATATTGAAGAAGTGGAATCAGCTCATAACTCCCATTGTAAAGCGTAATGTTCATGAATGCAGCTCTAACTTCATCAGGTCACACTCACCACTCATTCACGATCACATTCTTTATTAACTTGTGTTTATTTCTGTTATCAGTTGAGTGTTGAGCTGCCGATGAACCAGATGTTTCCCATTTAAAGCCTCAGAAAAGAGGAAGATTAATAAGCTTCATTCACACAATCGCAAAGTAGAACTGAGAGCAATTAATGAGTCATTGAGTTCAGTATTTCTTTCAAGATAAAAGTCTGAGGTAGATAAAGGCCACGATGTGCAGCTAAAAAAAAAAAAAAAAAAAGAGAGAGAGAGAGAGAGAGAGAGAGAGAGAGAGAGAGAGAGAGAGAGAGAGAGAGAGAGAGACTGACATACTGCAGCTAAAGTCAAGCTGGTTCTCTCATTCAAAGATCTTCAGTAAGTCCTCCACGTCTTCCTGTCCTGACTTCTATACAACCAGAGGAGTCGCCCCCTGGTGGTCAGGAGAGAGAATGCAGCTTTAACACATGAAGCTTTGACTTCTATACAACCAGAGGAGTCGCCCCCTGGTGGTCAGGAGAGAGAATGCAGCTTTAACACTTGAAGCTTTGGAGGTTACCGACTGGGTCTTCCTCCAGGTCCCTCAGGTCGGCTGACTTGGGGCTCCTGGCGGTCCTGATCTAAATTAAAGCTCAGGGGTGAAGGTGCAGGTCTTCCTCCTCCATTGACTCTTAAGTCCAGGCTCAATACTTTTACTCTTCAGCATTTGACTTGTCCTGATGTTGCTGATGTTTTACAAGTGCCAATGTGTTCATTGTGCATTGATGTTCATGTCAGTGTGCTTTTAGCCACCTGGTCTGTACAGCCCTTTGGCCCACATGGGTTTGATCTTAAAGGGATATACTTGCATGTTAAAAGTGTCTGTTGAATATTTCTCACTGAAGCTTTAAAGAGTCCAGATTGAGGTGTTTGTGTTCTGACGTTCAGCGACGTGCCGCTGAGTGTCTGCAGCGTGACGGACGGATTGGAGATGACACTTTGGGATGAATGTGGTAATCATGCAGTCAACAACATATTCTCAAGCTTTTTGAGGCTGAAATGAGGGAATTTGCTCAGTTAGAATCAAACGCACAATATTCAATAATTTCCTTGATAGAGGAAATCAAGGAAAATGAGCGGATTTCTTTTCCCTCCCAGTGTGAAACAATTTCTAAATCTTATCAGTGATTCCTCTCCAGTTGTTATCTCTGTGTTCGCTGACAGTACATTCATGCTTTTGCAGCTTGCTGTTTTCTGCCTCTTCCTGGAGTCTAATTGGGGCGGCTGGTTAATAGCCACGCAGGAGGCTATTGTACGCACTACACAGCACTACACAGCCATTGAGGAGGCTGGATGATTGCTTTCTACCCTCTCTGCCGTTCAACTCACAGAATGGATTGTGAAGATGCTCGCTGCAGTTTGGAGCAGAAGAAAAGCAATTTCACTCCAGAAAGTAGGCGGAGCTAACGACAGAGACGCAGCGCTAATACGACACACACAAAAGAGCACATTTCCTCTTGTTTCAGACCGTCCCCGCTCTGAAATTGATGAGATAAACAGAAGTATAGACCGATTTCCCAGAAGCCTTTGGGGTTGCAGAGGGATGAGGTGTGACATTTGTGGGTTTTGTGGCCTGACGGCATCGTGGAGCGCGATACCCGCCGCAGATGGTCTTATCTTCCGTGAGACGTCTCAAGCTCGCACACAAAAGGAGAAAAGGTTTTATAGCTGTGACCGTTACTGGAGCCTCTTATTGGTCTGTTGTTGTGAGAGAGGGGGGAGGGGCAGACGCCTCCAGGAGCCAAAGACAATTATTGTGCATGTGTTATGACTGCTTCTCTTTGAGAGGCATTCACATAAAGGTTAGAGAGAGCTTCCTGTCTGGGGGGCAGTGAAACTCATTAAGTCTCCCGAGGCCGGGACGAGGGTCAGAGAGGTGAGACCTTGTTTCAACCCTCCATCCACAACCAGCCAGCGGCTACCAAAGTAGAGCTGTCTTAAGAAGCCCTCTGGTCTGAACGCATGGTTTATTCAAATGTATGAAAACAAATGTTCAACGGTCCAAAAAACCCTTTGTAGAAGTATTGTGGTTCCTTCCAGTCTTTCTTTCTATTTGTGATTTTTTCATCCTAAATACTTCCATGCAGCTCCTCTCAGATGGTTTGGTTTTCAGCGTAGTTCACTAGCGTCCTCTATTTTGTGAGATCTCGTCCTTACTCGTCATATTTTGCCGATTGGGCTTTTGTTGCGTAACGGTGGAGGGCAGGTTTAGGTCACAACTCTTGGTAAGGCTTAGAAAAAATATCATGGTTTGACTTAAAATAAGTACGTTTGTTACGTAACGGAAGCTACAGATGTGACGTCGTCGGTAAAAATCACACGAACGGCGAACAGCAGACGGATCGTTACAGACGGAACATGGTTCCCTTGTCAGAGGACAGAGATACGAACACGTCACTGAGAAGAAGTTTATTGAGACTTTGGATTTACTGAAAGCCAATATGAAGAGAAACGGAGAGGACGATGAGGAGGAGGAGGAGGAGGAGGAGGAGGAGTCGCTTCCTGTTGGTTTGGTGCTTCAGTTCAGACGAAGATCTTGAGAAAGGTTTTTATTCTGTGGGATAAACAGGATGCGCTGGTGGCTGGGTACCGAGCGCTGGTTACACGGCTTCAGTATCTTCAACAAGCTAGTTTGGGTCTGAAAATATGGAACGGCACTCACTTCCTGCCTTGTTGGTCCACGTTATGGAAGGAAGGAAATATGAGAGAGAAGTTTGAACCGCCACAGTCCTGCAGGCTACTTCTGATGAAGTTGGCTTGTAGAACTTTATTTTTGTCGAGGTTTTGAAGATATTATATAAACAATATTGCTATTGTTGGTCAAAAATACAGATACAAAATTCAGTAAACTTCTTTCACTCATATTATTGACTCTTGATTTGAGAAATATTTGATTGACATTGTATTCAGTCGTCGTTAGGTATAAGATAAGGAAGGAGCTTACTGGATATGTATATATCCTTGACAAAGAAAAAATACATAATACAAAATAATAATGTTAAATAATAATACTTAGAATAATAAAACATTTTAAAAAGAAAAAAAAGAAAAATTAAACACTTTGCAAATTGCTTATGAGCTGTTTTTATTAGATTGGGCTGGAACGTGTCTAATCTGGGAAACACTACAATCACTGCTTAAAGTGGGCTCGGTTGTCAGATTGTCAGATTGGGAAATTATAAAAAATGAAAGAAGACTTTTCCCCAATGCTGGTGTTGGTAGGAGGCTTCAGGAGCTGTGAGACATTTACTGTATGGATGTGATGGTGAATAAGAACCGGCTAAAGGTCTGCAGCTACTCTCTTGTTTCTCTATTCAATCTGAAGGTTCTTTAATGACATTAGATGCAAACGTTGGTCTCCAATAAGAACGTCGGGTCCTGCAGCCGGAGAGAGGAGCTCCGGCTCGTGTCTACACTTTGGAAAAACTCGGTTTTTAGATTACTTTAAATTAACTTATGAGGTCGGTTATGATCTGCATGAACACATAAAGATGCTTTCTATTTAGTACATTCATATTTTCACTGTTTGGTATAGAGGTTTAAAAGCTGTTCTGATTTCTAGTGAGTCATCACCTGCTCTTCAGACACTGCTTGCATTCAGTGGTGAGGTTTTTATTCTTTACTTTTTTAACACCAGATCCAAACCGGTTAATAAATGTTTTCAGGTGCGTTATTGAGAGGTTGACTGATGGGTTTCCGAGTGTTTGCACATTTGTGGCAGCTGTGTGGCGGAAGCATTTCAGTAACAATCACTCAGGAGAGTGTCGTCATATGCAGATTAGTGGTGGACGTAAAAATGTGTGAGCAACAACACACTCCAGGTTGTTTTGTTCACATTGATTCTACTTTGTTCAAAAGCAGTGATCAAGGCCTGTCATGGCGCACACAGTAGCCTCTACATGCTAAGGGTACAACTAATAATTGATTGATTAAATAACGGAGAATTGGACATTCTAGATATTAAATTAGCAGCGTTTTGTGCAGAAGTTTTGCGGTGGTCTTCGTGTGTGACGTCTGATACCAACAGTCCTTTTGATCGCAGGAGGCGTTTAATGTTATTGCACTTTTAATGAAACATATTCAGCTCCAGGAGAAGAGGAACTGAACATCACACAGCTACGACCACGTTTTGTTTCCGAGTCGCCGACTGTTACAACGTCATCCAGTCACTGAAGGGGCCGTTCACATGTTGCGTTTAAAAACGCGCTTTAAAACGCTTCCAGTCTTTCCTCCAAGGGGCTTGGGAGGTTGCGCTGCTGTCGCGCCTGCAGTTACTAAGCAACCAAAACCTGCTTGCTGCGATTATGGGGATGATGAAATTGCGGTAATTTAGCAGTAAGCCTCACTGACTGAAGTCAAAAGGAAGATAAATGGATTTCCAGCACCGTAAATGGCTCCCAGAGGCTTTGACCTTTCAACCGGACGTTGTGACGTCATTGGAAAGGAAGGCTGAAGCAAGTGATTGCTTGTTCCTTGTCACATGACATGCGGTGTCTAGATCGACAACAATGGATTTGAGGTTAAACAATGATGAGACAAAACTCGTTGGGATTTGTCGAGGGCTCGGGCTTTTCTGGTTACATGCAGGCGTCAACCTCCGGTTCTGCAAAGTGAAGTCAAAGCTTCATGTGTTAAAGCTGCATTCTCTCTCCTGACCACCAGGGGGCGACTCCTCTGGTTGTATAGAAGTCAAAGCTTCATGTGTTAAAGCTGCATTCTCTCTCCTGACCACCAGGGGGCGACTCCTCTGGTTGTATAAAGTCAAACCAAAACCACCCCCCCACCAGGGGCGACTCCTCTGGTTGTATAGAAGTCAAAGCTTCATGTGTTAAAGCTGCATTCTCTCTCCTGACCACCAGGGGGCGACTCCTCTGGTTGTATAGAAGTCACCAAACTCAAGGCTTCACAATGGGTGACGTCACAATGACTACGTTCACTTCTTATATACAGTCTACGGTTACATGCATCCATCTTTGTTTGGATGCATCGTAAAATATGTAAACATATTGTAAACAAATATGTAAACATTTCTAATAAAATGA
>JACSYO010001551.1:15000-65000 GCA_016806645.1 Ophiodon elongatus
GGTAGATGTCAAGGTTTATGTCAAATGGAATTATGTTTTCTACAACATCTTCACATGGTTACTATCGTGGTTAAGGTTAGAGGAAACCTGTGGTTAAGTTTACGGGTATACCGTTAAAAATATTAAAGAAAAATGAACATTATTTTTAGGTCCGTTACAGTTCAGTCTCTGAAGGACAGACGTGCTACACACCCATCATCTTGAATATTATTTATTTAAATTTTATTTGTATTGCCCAATATTAAAAATCACAATTTTGCCTCAGAGGGTTTTATAATCTGTACAACATGCGTCATCCTCTGTCCTTGGACTCCTTGCATCAGATAAGAGAGATTTCTTCTTTGTACTTCATCATTCAACAAAACAATTCGACAAAATGACTATTGAAATTAATATGTCATGCCCTGCATGGAGCAGCAATAAAGGAGATTAAACTGATGTTTAAAATGTTGTGCAGCGGTAAACCACCGAACATCTTCCACTAGATTTATCCTCAAAATAATTTAGTATTTATGAGCTTCAGGGAGGCTCATCAGATGCGTTTTGTTCGCTCTTCCTCTCTAATAAGTTCATGTATTATGAAATAGATTTTAAAATACAGTTTAACACGGTGCTCTTATTTAAGATCTTTCCGTTGAGGTATTATAAAAACCCTCCGGAGAGATGCATTTTATTATCATGCATTCTGTTACAACGTTGGACAGATTTAGGGGGACGGAGTCCAGAGACCCTCCCTCCCCCCCTCCCAGCCTAACCCCGTCCCCCGTCTACAGCCAGAGACCCTCCCTCCCCCCTCCCAGCCAAACCCCGTCCCCCGTCTACAGCCAGAGACCCTCCCTCCCTCCCCCTCAGCCAAACCCCGTCCCCCGTCTACAGCCAGAGACCCTCCCTCCCTCCCCCTCAGCCAAACCCCGTCCCCCGTCTACAGCCAGAGTCCCTCCCTCCCCTCCCAGCCAAACCCCGTCCCCGTCTACAGCCACCCTCCTCCCTCAGCCAAACCCCGTCCCCCGTCTACAGCCAGAGACCCTCCCCCCCCTCAGCCAAACCCCGTCCCCCGTCTACAGCCAGAGACCCTCCCTCCCCCCCTCAGCCAAACCCCGTCCCCCGTCTACAGCCAGAGACCCTCCCTCCCTCCCCTCCAGCCAAACCCCGTCCCCCGTCTACAGCCAGAGTCCCTCCCTCCCCCTCCCAGCCAAACCCCGTCCCCGTCTACAGCCAGAGACCCTCCCCCCCTCAGCCAAACCCCGTCCCCCGTCTACAGCCAGAGACCCTCCCTCCCCTCAGCCAACCCCCGCCCCCCGTCTACAGCCAGAGACCCTCCCTCCCTCCCCCTCAGCCAAACCCCGTCCCCCGTCTACAGCCAGAGACCCTCCCTCCCTCCCCCTCAGCCAAACCCCGTCCCCCGTCTACAGCCAGAGTCCCTCCCTCCCCCCCTCCCAGCCAAACCCCGTCCCCCGTCTACAGCCAGAGACCCTCCCTCCCCCTCAGCCAAACCCCGTCCCCCGTCTACAGCCAGAGACCCTCCCTCCCCCTCAGCCAAACCCCGTCCCCCGTCTACAGCCAGAGACCCTCCCTCCCCCCCTCCCAGCCTAACCCCGTCCCCCGTCTACAGCCAGAGACCCTCCCTCCCTCCCCCTCAGCCAAACCCCGTCCCCGTCTACAGCCAGAGTCCCTCCCTCCCCTCCCAGCCAAACCCCGTCCCCGTCTACAGCCAGAGACCCTCCCTCCCCCTCGCCAAACCCCGTCCCCGTCTACAGCCAGAGACCCTCCCCTCCCCTCAGCCAAACCCCGCCCCCGTCTACAGCCAGAGACCCTCCTCCCTCCCCTCAGCCAAACCCCGTCCCCGTCTACAGCCAGAGACCCTCCCTCCTCCCTCAGCCAAACCCCGTCCCCGTCTACAGCCAGAGTCCCTCCCCTCCCCTCCCAGCCAAACCCCCGTCCCCCGTCTACAGCCAGAGACCCTCCCTCCCCCTCAGCCAAACCCCGTCCCACGTCTACAGCCAGAGACCCTCCCTCCCACCCCCCTCCTCAGCCAAACCCCGTCCCCCGTCTACAGCCAGAGACCCTCCCTCTGAATTTTAATGTAATCTGATATCCTCAAAGGGGACAAGTGGGATCTGAGATATAATCTGAATATATTACAGAGTAATAGCCTGGTTCATTTTGAGTAATAATGTTGGGTGATGGATGTCGAGAGGGCAACTGGGTCTCCACCTCATCGAGACGCCACTTTACTCTCTAAGTAGAGAGGCCTCCTCCTTAATCTGGACCTGTTGGAGAGAGAGAAGGCTTCAGCAGGGTGCCGACACAAACCAGTGACCATAGCAGAGCAGCATTGGGGCGGGGGGGTGTATGAACAGGGGAGTGTATGTGGGGTATGAGGCAGACACCGCTCATTTTAACAGCAGAGAATGAAAAGCAGAGAAATATAAACTAACACGGCTGAGCCGAGGCTGTCACTCACTGCACAAGGTGTGTGTGTGTGTGTGTGTGTGTGTGTGTGTGTGTGTGTGTGTGTGTGTGTGTGTGTGTGTGTGTCACAGCTCATGTGTTGAAGGGAACAGGAGACTCTCCCATATGTCCTCATGTCTGCTGCTCCTCTCACTCTCCACCCCTCAGAAGCCCGTAGACACGCCTCCACCTGGTTGGAGCTGAATGATTGGCGGAAAAGTAATCTACGTCAATTAGGTCATTTATCAAGCAGAAAACTTATTTTATATCACTGTACTGTAACATCTTTGAGTTTTGGACTGTTGGGCAAAACAAGACGTTAAAGACATCACTTTGTGACCTGCGTTTGTTTTACTTCATTTCATTTCATAGACTGTAAGATTTATTGATGGAGTGAAAATATAATCAAGAGAATAATTGATGAAGATTATAATCTGTACAGCCTATTTGCATCCCTTCATCCGTGTATCGACCCCGATATTGCCGACGTCACGATTAACCCTCTGAACCCCAGAACGCGCTGGCGGGATGGAAAAGCAGGTTTTATTCATGTACACCATGACATAATTGGGCATCATAATTTTGTCAGAAAATGTGGATGAAAACTACACAACCAGGTAAAAGGAGCGACACATATGACATGATATAAAAAACAAAACATTCCTGTCAACTGAGAGAATGACAGATTGGACAGATTCACAAAAAGCGATATCAAAACTTCTTGAGATTTGAGACGGATAAATATGTCCAATAATGAGTTTTTAACCTTTTCCGTCGCGGAGCAGCAGACCACATGAATCATTTCTGATGTCCCCCCTCCATGGGAGGACTACAGACGCCCCCCCCTCCACGGGAGGACTACAGATGTCCCCCCCCTCCACGGGAGGACTACAGACGCCCCCCCCTCCACGGGAGGACTACAGACGCCCCCCCTCCACAGGAGGACTACAGATGCCCTCCACGGGAGGACTACAGACGCCCCCACGGGAGGACTACAGATGTCCCCCTCCACGGGAGGACTACAGACGCCTCCACGGGAGGACTACAGATCCCCCCCTCCACGGGAGGACTACAGACGCCCCCCCTCCACGGGAGGACTACAGACGCCCCCCCTCCACAGGAGGACTACAGACGCCCCCCCTCCACAGGAGGACTACAGATGCCCCCCCCTCCACGGGAGGGGGGACGTGTTGTAAAGTGTTGTTGCGTGTTGTTGTGCGTGGCGTGTTGTTGCGCATGGCACGTGTTGTTGCGCGTGTTGCGTGTTGCGCGTGGCACGTGTTATGCGTGGCGTGTTGTTGCGCGTGGCGTGTTGCGCGTGTTGTTGCGCGTGGCACGTGTTATGCGTGGCGTGTTGTTGCGCGTGGCGTGTTGCGCATGTTACGCGTGGCGTATTGCAGCGCGTTGCGGCATGTTGCGTGTTGCGGCGTGTTATGCGTGGCGTGTTGTTGCGCATGGCACGTGTTGTTGCGCGTGTTGCGTGGTGCGCGTGGCTTGTTACGTGTTGCGGCGTGTTGCGCGTGGTGCGTGTTGTTGCGTGTTGTTGTGCGTGGCGCGTGTTGTTGCGTGTTGTTGTGCGTGGCGCGTGTAGTTGCGCGTGGCGTGTTGCGTGTGTTGTTGCGTGTGGTGTGTTGTTGCGCGTGGCACGTGTTGTTGTGTGTGGTGTGTTGCGCATGGCGCGTGTTGTTGCGCGTGACGCATGGCGCGTGTTGTTGCGCGTGACGCATGGCGCGTGTTGCGCGTGGCGTGTTGTTGCCCGTGGTGTATTGCGCGTGGCGCGCGTTGTTGCGCGTGGTGTGTTGTTGCGCGTGGCATGTGTTGTTGTGCGTGGTGTGTTGTTGCGCATGGCGCGTGTTGTTGCGCGTGACGCATGGTGCGTGTTGTTGCGCGTGGCGTGTTGTTGCGCGTGGTGTATTGCGCGTGGCGCGCGTTGTGGCGTGTTGCACGTGGCTTGTTGCATGTTGCGGCATGTTGCGGCATGTTACGTGTTGCGGCGTGTTGGGGCGTGTTGCGCGTGACGTGTATTGTTGCGTGTGGCACGTGTTGTTATGCGTGGCGTGTTGTTGCGCGTGGTGTGTTGCGCGTGTTGTTGCGTGTGGCACGTGTTGTTATGCGTGGCGTGTTGTTGCACGTGGTGTGTTGCACGTGTTGTTGCGCGTGTTGTTGCGCATGGTGTGTTGTGCGTGTTGTTGCGCGTGGCGTGTTGCGCGAGGCGCGTGTTGTTGCGTATTGTTGTGCGTGGCGCGTGTTCTTGCGCATGGCGCGCGTTGTTGCGCGTGGCGTGTTGTTGCGTGTGGCACGTGTTGTTATGCGTGGCGTGTTGTTGCGCGTGGTGTGTTGCGCGTGTTGTTGCGTGTGGCACGTGTTGTTAGGCGTGGCGTGTTGTTGCACGTGGTGTGTTGCATGTGTTGTTGCGCGTGGCGCGTGTTGTTGCGCGTGGTGTGTTGTGCGTGTTGTTGCGCGTGGCGTGTTGCGCGAGGCGTGTTGCGCGTGTTGTTGCGCGTGCAGCAACAAGTGACTAATAACCAAATACAAATATGTCAGCACTGTAATCACAAATTACTTTCTTGCTTTGTTAAATAAAAACATCAGAAAAACAAAACCGATTACATTTTGACACCAGAAGCGTCTGCAGCTCTGTGAGGCTGCACAGAGGTACGACCTTGAGCTACATGCTAAAGGTCAGCATGCTAACAGGCTTCATTCAGCAGTTTAAGTGTGTAAGCATGCTAACGGTTGCTAATTGGCGCTAACCACAAAGTACAACTGAGGCTGACGGGTCAGAAAGCAAAGTATCGGACACATTTTTAATCTTAACCTGATGACGGCGCCAGACAAAAATCAGAAGGATCATCAAGTTATTGCGGTTCATCCTGATGGGACAATGAATGTCTGAAGCAAATTTTATAGCAGTTCATGAAGTAGATGAGATATTTCTCTGGATATTTAAAATGTAGTTAAAAGTCATGGAATCACCAAATGATCAAAGTCGGGGTTCATCCTCTGGGGAACATGAATGTCTGTACAACCTTTAAGGCCAATGCTTCCTATAGTTGTTGAGATATTGAGGTCTGGTCCAGAGTGGTGGACCAACCAGCTGTTATGTGGTCCTGGTTCTCTAAAGACCGGAGGTCTACATCTGTCCCTTTACACCGGATGCTCCTGAACCTCCCTCTCCAGGCTCCCTTCTTGCTTCCCAACCTGCGTCAGATGCAAAGCGCTGGTCTTTCTAAAGACACTTTTATTTTGCACAAACCCAACAGCGTGCTTTTGATTTCTTTTTATCGTCAGGAGACTTGCATTCGATATTTTCTGAGACCATATTCCAGCCATGCAAGGAATCCTGTCCACGGGTGGACACATGCACGTCCACTCCGTTGTCCTCACGTTTGTAGTTTTGCATTTGAATGCGTCTCTATTCTTGTATATTTCCACTCACTCTTCCCAAACACCTGCTCCAGTTTCAGGTTGAACTCGCTGCCGTGTTCAGTGCATGATTTGAATAATTTCACAGTGTGAGTGAAGTACTCACGCTTTTAAATGCTTTGAGGTGTCCTGAAATTAACTGTAAGAGCTCCATTATCTCTGTATGAGCCTTCATCATGCTAATGATAATTTGTATCTACCGAAATGTAACCAGCAGCTTCATAGTGGTTAAATATATTTGCATCGGGGGGTTGATGGATATGTGGAGATGTTTTTAATCCAACATGTTAGCCGGTGTGTTGAAGGAGTGGGCAGGTGGTAAGAGCAGTGTGATTGAACAATAACCAAACATGTGAAGATATGCAGCTTGCTGCTGAACAATAGCTAGGGGATGCAGAGAAAGAATAACAGAAACTGGACCAAAAAAAAAAAGGAAGGAGATAAAACAATAAAAAAGCTGTGTTCTTTTGAGAGCTGGCTCTGGGCGCTGCACACGCTGAGTGTCTTCACCTGGCAGCATTCAGCTGACACTCGCAGACAAAGCAAATATTAATAATAATAAGTGAAAGAGCCAGAGCTCCAGCACCATGACAACGTTCTGTGACCCCACAGTGACCCCACAGTGACCCCACAGTGACCCCACAGTCACCCCACAGGAAATGGGCAGCTCTTTCAGCCACATCACAAAGTGAAGCCCAGGAGGGTGATGTGGTATTGAGCTGCTCACTTTCATAGACCAGAAATCAATATCTCTGCTTTCCATGTCGTCGTCACGTGGACAGGCCGGGCGTATGGCAGCAGCTGCTTGTGTGGTGACCTCTGACCTCTTGATTTTTTTTTTTACAAAAGGTGCTATGATTACTCAGCACTAGTGGTGAGGATGTGTGGACATTAGAGTCTCAGGGACAAAACCGGAAGCAGTAGAGAAGACGAAGCTTTTCACCGTCGAAGAACTAATTAGATCTGATTAATAAACTTTATTGTCCCTCTCTGAACTCTGGTCTGTAAAGTCCACAATAACTTGTATTATGCAATATTCCTTTAGAAACTCAAAGGGGTCCAAAGCCTTTTTATTTTACAATTTCTGTTTCAATCTCAAGTGACTAGATCATAAATACCATAACACTGTATCATCAGCAAAATATAAATTAGGACATGAAATTTGGTAATACATTTTGGTAATAAAATAGTAATGATAATATTGATTATAATGATTATAATAATGATCATAATAATAATAATAATAATGGGTATTGAAATAAAAATAATCACAATAATGAATTATAATAATAAAAAGTGTCATTTTGACATATATATAAATATGATATATACTGTATATATATATATATATATATGTGGAGGTATTACGTATATTACTATGCAATATTACACATATTGCATAGTAATGATAATAATAATAATAATGATATTAATAATGATAATAATAATAATTATATAATAATGATAATGATAATAATAATAAATAATAACGATAATAATGATAATAATAATGATAATAATGATAATAATAAGTAGCTATCTAAGGTAGAATGGGGTCTCATTCAGAGATAACAGGGAAGGTCATTTGTTCCGGCCCACACGTCGTTCTAAACTTTCTGAAGGAGTTTTTCTTAAGAAGGTTCTAAAAGACGCTCATGATGCGTTCGAGTCTGGATTCTCTAACGGCAACGAGCCGCTCTCTTTTGGTCACCAGCTGGAGTTTAATGATTTCAAAAAATAAATACAAATCTCTACAATGAGTCAGTTGTCTACGGGACCAATGTGTTGGTGTCTGAGCTCGTTGGATCTGAAGGATCACCGACATGAAGCATTACAGCGTCCAGAGGAAATAAAAGCGTGTAATACAGCAGATTGTAGATTCTTTTTAGCTGCCCTACAGTCACAGATTTAAATAAAAGTGCCTTAATAAAGATAAATACATGAGCTCAAAGTGTTTATAGAAATATACAGTGTGGGCCAGACGACTCTTCTCTCCGCCTCCAGCCTCGTTATCTAACGCTCTGACAGACTCACGTGTTCTCAGACGCTGACTCACACACCTGCTCCCCCGAGACCGCCGAGTCTTCGTCTTCGTCTTCGTCTTCGTCTTCGTCTTCGTCTTCGTCTTCGTCTTCGTCGGCAGCCTCAGTTTCCTGTCAGGCCGTTTGTTAAAGTGTTCGCAGAGCGCGTGATTTGCTTTCTTTCTTGCAGCTCATCACCAGCGAGGAGGCGCAGCTGAAGGTCATACGAGTCCTCAAATTTACTTTATTTACTTTGGTCTGGAAATAATAATATTGACAATAATAATGATTGAACCAGTTCATACCACTTGTCTCAGTTTACCTGTAGTTGTTGATATGGAACACCAAATAACTGCTAAGTCTCATGGATATGAAGACATGACAGACTTTTCTATCTTAAAGGCTGATGTCCAACACACTGGGTTCTTGCTGCAGGTTGTTGGTGTTTCATTGGACTGTGGAGTTTTATTATCTCAGCATACATATTTACAGCTTTTAGCATACCTAGCATGTAGCTTGTAACCTTTAACAATGTGTGAACATGCACATACATCTGGCTGTGTATCAGAAGTGGACGTAGTCATCGTGACGTCACTCATTGGTCTGTGGACCGATGTTATGAAGCCTCAACTTTGATATTTTGGTCGTCACCATCTTGTTTTTTGTTTAACCATAACATCCTCCATCCACCAGAGGGTGGAGCTTCACGTGAGTGCTGACTAAGACAATGAACTTTCATGAAGTGAAAACACGGAAAACTCCCAGACCTGACAACCCCTGCTTTATGGTCTGTTAGAGACCTGTCAATCACCTTTAAGCCCCGCCCTAAAGCATCCCCTGCTTTATGGTCTGTCTGACTCTAAATGGATCATAATTTACTAAATGAACATCATGCTGTATTGAAGAAGACTTGAAACTAGAGATTGAGACATAAACTCATGTTTACAATGTTTACTGAGGGAATAAATCAAGAGAGAAGTAGAGTCATTTTCTATAGACTTCTATACAACCAGAGGAGTCGCCCCCTGGTGGTCAGGAGAGAGAATGCAGCTTTAACACATGAAGCTTTGACTTCTATACAACCAGAGGAGTCGCCCCCTGGTGGTCAGGAGAGAGAATGCAGCTTTAACACATGAAGCTTTGACTTCTATACAACCAGAGGAGTCGCCCCCTGGTGGTCAGGAGAGAGAATGCAGCTTTAACATGAAGCTTTGACTTCTATACAACCAGAGGAGTCGCCCCCTGGTGGTCAGGAGAGAGAATGCAGCTTTAACACATGAAGCTTTGACTTCTATACAACCAGAGGAGTCGCCCCCTGGTGGTCAGGAGAGAGAATGCAGCTTTAACACATGAAGCATCGGCTTCACTTTTCAGAACTGGAGGTTGTCAGCTGACATGCACAGTTACCATGGTAACTAGAACGTTTAGAAAAGTTGATTAGGGGGGATGTCATCCTTTTTTGTTAACCTGCCATCCCCCTCTCCATCTCCGAGGAGAGAGAGAGAGAGAGAGAGAGAGAGAGAGAGAGAGAGAGAGAGAGAGAGCAGCAGAAGGGTCGTTGAATATGTTTGTCTTGTCTGAGGTTTGTGAGTCTACCTTCACCACGACTCTAAATGATCCGTAGCCTCCCTGTGCTGCGTGTTGTGCTGAAGTATATGTAGCTTTGCATTCATATAATGCATTCATATGTAGGATGAAATTTGAAGTTTTGGTCAGTGAAAACCATGACCTGCTTACCCAGATTCCTCCCTGTGGACCAACGTGTGGTCAGATGAACATGTTACAGACCCACTCGTCTCTCTGAGGCTTCATTTTCAGGGCACGTGGGATTTGTTTCCCCTCCATGTGGCTCCATAAAGTTCTCATGAATATTCAGCGAGCAGCGACCGGCCCCAGATGTGAGCATTAGGCAGAACTGGGCCACGTGTGTATAATTGAAAGAATTCCATCAAACTTTAAACTTGAACGGCATCCCTGAATTGAAGGTCTTCATGTATTCATGTGTTTAATGGTGTTGATGTTGCTTCATAGCGATAGTCATTCTACACTTCTAAACTTTAAGTTATCAGACGATCAGACCTTTTGACACCAGCTCATGTGCTCAGTCGCTGCTCTCCTCTCAGAGACGCCGGTGTTTCTAACGTAGTCCTCGTCTCTTCCTGCCTGTACACAGCCTTACCGACTGCACCCTGTTATGGGTGTTGTCTGCAGGCCTTCCGGGGCACCATGCACACGGCACTTTGCTCCGTGGTGTTTTCGTCGCATCTCTGCGGAGACAGAAAAGCCATTCTACCTCCGCTGCTCCCCTCGTGTGCAATTTGCTTTGTGATTCCAATAAAAGCCGGAGAGAGACTCGAGATCTGGAACGTGTGTGGAGATGTAATTGCATGCACAGTCCGTTATTAATGTATCTGTAGTCACCTTTAGTTCTAGGGCACTATCAGTAATGACAGCCTTCCAGGGACTTCAAATAGAAACCGTTCTTATTTGCCGCCTCTGACGTTCACAGAGAGATGGTTATTAGTATTCATTGGCGCTGTCACTCAGATGAACAAAACAGAACACGTGGGATCTCCACGAGTAAAACCAGGATTGCAGCGTTAGGGTCATCAGAGGAGCGTGACGTGATTACTGTCGGCGGTCCGCCCGTCACCCGGCGGCCTCCGGCGTGTAGCGTCAGAGATCAGGGTCTGGATCACAACGGGGCTTTGATTTCGATGCTTGAGGCACCACGTGGTTCATACTATCAGCTGTATCGGCATGCCGTTTGAGGAGCGCACGTACGTGCACGGAGACACGTGAGGTATTTTTAACATCCAGGGGGCGCCGCCTGGTGAAAACACAACGAGGCCCTCAGTAGAGGGTAGAGTCTTTGGTTTGTCCGCTCTGGGCTACTGTAGCAACGTGGCAGTGGACGTATGTAGATATGAAGTTAAAGAAAACCAGATAATTCTTAGTTTCATGTTTATACGCAAAAGAAAATAGTTATAAATATGATTTTACCTTTCTGCTAATAGAAATGCTTCACACTGTTCCCTTAAAACCTTAAAGCCACGATTCAGATCACAAGATGTGAATGTGTGAACCTGGATGGAAAGTTAAAGCAGAAAGCATCAATAGATTCATAAAGCCTCATAAAGATGTACAGTTGAAGGCCGAGCGCGAGTTATCTGAAGCTATTTCAAGAGTCTCTGCAGCTTCTCCATCGTTACCCAGCTGCTCAGTTTCAGCCAGAGACGGAGTGCTCTTCCATGTAACACTGGGACTCGCTCTCGAGCTGACGCAGCAATTATTTACTGTGAAATGAAGAGTATGCTCATTTCTTTTTTTCTCTCTTCTCTTGCTAATATTCACAAATATGCACAGGAAGCGTGCACACAGTGTTTTCTTTCTTTTTTAAAGCAGCAAACCATCTGTGTCCTTGTGTGCTCTCTTCTTTATTTTCTGAAGATGGAAAACGAAAGAGAAGTATACAGGCTTCATAGCGGACTGCTGTGTGTAAAACATGTATATATATATATATATATGAACGTGAGTTTATGTCTCAATCTCTAGTTTCAAGTCTTCTTCAATACAGCATGATGTTCATTTAGTAAATTATGGTCCATTTAGAGTCATAGACCATAAAGCAGGGGATGCTTTAGGGCGGGGCTACAGGGTGATTGACAGGTCTCTACGTCCTCCTCCGTCCACATATGCTCACTTCCTGTTTATCGGTTGTAAAAAAAGCAAAGATGGTGACGGCGTCACTGAACTCGAGGCTTCGTGACGTCAGTCCTCAAACCAACGGCTGACTTCACCATGACTACGTCCACTTCTCATTCACAGTCTCGGGTGGGGACGACCTTGTAAAACGAAGGTGGTGTGGACGGAGGAAAGTATGAGTTACGTGGAGATGTCCTAAAACTAGTGTCAGCAGTAGCGATGGTCCTCTCCTCTACACAAAGCAACACTTCAGAATGTTTCAGAAGCCTGACGTAGGAAGAGGTGATGGTTCCTCTTTTGTACCTGCTCTCATTTGTCTTTGCTTCCTACACAATCTTGTTTATTTCATCCGTCTTCCCTCTGGCTTCATGCCATGATTCAGCTCCTACACCCAGATGGAGAAGCCATCTTGTATACGGTGCTCCTCCTTCAAAGAGTGGACTCAGTGCAGACCAGTGGAGGAAAACACATTCATTCAAGTGACAACTGTGTTCCCGGCATTTTCTGTCAATTAGCCAGCTGTCCGCTAGTTAGCGTGCTAACTCCACCATGCTTTGATGCTACACCGGTTACAGAAGTCCAACAGCGGGGCGTCGCTCCATCGCTAACAGTTTGGCTTCTTGGCAATATGCAGTAGATATGGAGTGGATATGGAGTGGATATGGAGTGGATATGGAGTGGATATGGAGTGAATATGGAGTGGATATGCAGTAGATATGGAGTGAATATGGAGTGAATATGCAGTAGATATGGAGTGAATATGGAGTGAATATGGAGTGAATATGCAGTAGATATGGAGTGAATATGGAGTGAATATGGAGTGAATATGCAGTAGATATGGAGTGGATATGGAGTGGATATGGAGTGGATATGGAGTGAATATGGAGTGGATATGCAGTAGATATGGAGTGAATATGGAGTGAATATGGAGTGGATATGGAGTGAATATGGAGTGAATATGCAGTAGATATGGAGTGAATATGGAGTGAATATGGAGTGGATATGGAGTGAATATGGAGTGAATATGCAGTAGATATGGAGTGAATATGGAGTGAATATGGAGTGAATATGCAGTAGATATGGAGTGAATATGGAGTGAATATGGAGTGAATATGGAGTGAATATGCAGTAGATATGGAGTGAATATGGAGTGAATATGGAGTGAATATGCAGTAGATATGGAGTGGATATGGAGTGGATATGGAGTGGATATGGAGTGAATATGGAGTGGATATGCAGTAGATATGGAGTGAATATGGAGTGAATATGGAGTGGATATGGAGTAGATATGGAGTGATATGGAGTGGATATGGAGTGGATATGGAGTGGATATGGAGTGGATATGGAGTGAATATGGAGTGGATATGCAGTAGATATGGAGTGAATATGGAGTGAATATGCAGTAGATATGGAGTGAATATGGAGTGAATAGAGTGAATATGGAGTAGAAAAAAAAAAAAAATATGGAGTGATATGGAGTGAATATGCAGTAGATATGGAGTGGATATGGAGTGAATATGGAGTGGATATGGAGTGAATATGGAGTGGATATGGAGTGGATATGGAGTGAATATGGAGTGGATATGCAGTAGATATGGAGTGAATATGGAGTGAATATGGAGTGATATGCAGTAGATATGGAGTGAAAAATATGGAGTGAATATGGAGTGAATATGGAGTGAATATGCAGTAGATATGGAGTGAATATGGAGTGAAACAAATATGGAGTGGATATGGAGTGGATATGGAGTGGATATGGAGTGAATATGGAGTGGATATGGAGTGGATATGGAGTGAATATGGAGTGGATATGCAGTAGATATGGAGTGAATATGGAGTGAATATGCAGTAGATATGGAGTGAATATGGAGTGGATATGGAGTGAATATGGAGTGAATATGGAGTGAATATGCAGTAGATATGGAGTGGATATGGAGTGAATATGGAGTGAATATGCAGTAGATATGGAGTGAATATGGAGTGAATATGGAGTGAATATGCAGTAGATATGGAGTGAATATGGAGTGAATATGGAGTGAATATGGAGTGAATATGCAGTAGATATGGAGTGAATATGGAGTGAATATGGAGTGAATATGCAGTAGATATGGAGTGGATATGGAGTGGATATGGAGTGGATATGGAGTGAATATGGAGTGGATATGCAGTAGATATGGAGTGAATATGGAGTGAATATGGAGTGGATATGCAGTAGATATGGAGTGAATATGGAGTGAATATGGAGTGGATATGGAGTGAATATGGAGTGGATATGCAGTAGATATGGAGTGAATATGGAGTGAATATGGAGTGGATATGGAGTGAATATGGAGTGGATATGCAGTAGATATGGAGTGAATATGGAGTGAATATGGAGTGGATATGGAGTGAATATGGAGTGAATATGCAGTAGATATGGAGTGAATATGGAGTGAATATGCAGTAGATATGGAGTGAATATGGAGTGGATATGGAGTGAATATGGAGTGAATATGGAGTGGATATGGAGTGAATATGGAGTGGATATGGAGTGGATATGGAGTGAATATGGAGTGAATATGCAGTAGATATGGAGTGAATATGGAGTGGATATGCAGTAGATATGGAGTGAATATGGAGTGAATATGGAGTGGATATGGAGTGAATATGGAGTGAATATGGAGTGAATATGCAGTAGATATGGAGTGGATATGGAGTGGATATGGAGTGGATATGCAGTAGATATGGAGTGAATATGGAGTGAATATGGAGTGGATATGGAGTGAATATGGAGTGGATATGGAGTGAATATGGAGTGGCTATGGAGTGAATATGGAGTGGATATGGAGTGAATATGGAGTGGATATGCAGTAGATATGGAGTGAATATGGAGTGAATATGGAGTGGATATGGAGTGAATATGGAGTGGATATGGAGTAGATATGGAGTGAATATGGAGTGAATATGCAGTAGATATGGAGTGAATATGGAGTGAATATGGAGTGGATATGCAGTAGATATGGAGTGAATATGGAGTGAATATGGAGTGGATATGGAGTGAATATGGAGTGAATATGGAGTGAATATGCAGTAGATATGGAGTGGATATGGAGTGAATATGGAGTGGATATGCAGTAGATATGGAGTGAATATGGAGTGAATATGGAGGGATATGGAGTGAATATGGAGTGGATATGGAGTGAATATGGAGTGGATATGGAGTGAATATGGAGTGGATATGGAGTGAATATGGAGTGGATATGCAGTAGATATGGAGTGAATATGGAGTGAATATGGAGTGGATATGGAGTGAATATGGAGTGGATATGGAGTAGATATGGAGTGAATATGGAGTGAATATGAGTAGATATGGAGTGAATATGGAGTGAATATGGAGTGGATATGCAGTAGATATGGAGTGAATATGGAGTGAATATGGAGTGGATATGGAGTGAATATGGAGTGAATATGGAGTGGATATGCAGTAAATATGGAGTGAATATGGAGTGGATATGGAGTGATATGGAGTGGATATGGAGTGAATATGGAGTGAATATGGAGTGGATATGGAGTGAATATGGAGTGAATATGGAGTGGATATGGAGTGGATATGGAGTGAATATGGAGTGAATATGGAGTAGTATGGAGTAATATATGAAATGGAATATGGAGTGAATATGGAGTGAATATGGAGTGGATATGGAGTGAATATGGAGTGGATATGCAGTAGATATGGAGTGAATATGGAGTGAATATGGAGTGGATATGGAGTGAATATGGAGTGGATATGGAGTGGATATGGAGTGAATATGGGTGAGTACAGAATGAGTGAATATGGAGTGATATGGAGTGAATATGGAAGGATATGCAGTAGATATGGAGTGAATATGGAGTGAATATGGAGTGATATGGTGATATGGAGTGAATATGGAGTGAATATGCAGTAGATATGGAGTGAATATGGAGTGAATATGCAGTAGATATGGAGTGAATATGGAGTGGATATGGAGTGAATATGGAGTGAATATGGAGTGGATATGGAGTGAATATGGAGTGAATATGGAGTGAATATGGAGTGGATATGGAGTGAATATGGAGTGGATATGGAGTGAATATGGAGTGGATATGCAGTAGATATGGAGTGAATATGGAGTGAATATGGAGTGGATATGGAGTGGATATGGAGTGAATATGGAGTGGATATGCAGTAGATATGGAGTGAATATGGAGTGGATATGGAGTGGATATGGAGTGAATATGGAGTGAATATGGAGTGGATATGGAGTGAATATGGAGTGGATATGAAGTAGATATGGAGTGAATATGGAGTGAATATGGAGTGGATATGGAGTGGATATGCAGTAGATATGGAGTGAATATGGAGTGGATATGGAGTGAATATGGAGTGGATATGCAGTAGATATGGAGTGAATATGGAGTGGATATGGAGTGAATATGGAGTGAATATGGAGTGGATATGGAGTGAATATGGAGTGAATATGGAGTGGATATGCAGTAGATATGGAGTGAATATGGAGTGGATATGGAGTGGATATGGAGTGAATATGGAGTGGATATGCAGTAGATATGGAGTGAATATGGAGTGAATATGGAGTGGATATGGAGTGAATATGGAGTGAATATGCAGTAGATATGGAGTGAATATGGAGTGAATATGGAGTGGATATGGAGTGAATATGGAGTGAATATGCAGTAGATATGGAGTGAATATGGAGTGAATATGGAGTGAATATGCAGTAGATATGGAGTGGATATGGAGTGAATATGGAGTGAATATGCAGTAGATATGGAGTGAATATGGAGTGAATATGGAGTGAATATGCAGTAGATATGGAGTGAATATGGAGTGAATATGGAGTGAATATGGAGTGAATATGCAGTAGATATGGAGTGGATATGGAGTGAATATGGAGTGGATATGAGAGAGGAAAAGGAAGTAGCAAAAACAATAGGGGACGTTTTCATCTGATCACAAAAGATTAATGTAAACAACGTGAGAGAGATCAGACATCGGAGGAGGGGGAGGAGCTACGGAGAGACGGGGGAGGAGCTACAGAGAGACGGGGTTGATTAAAGCAGCAGGTGGTAGATTATTACACTGTGTGTGTGTGTGTGTGTGTGTGTGTGTGTGTGTGTGTGTGTGTGTGTGTGTGTGTGTGTGTGTGTGTGTGTGGCCACTCTTTAGTCCTTGCATTCCTCACTTTGAGGCTAGTTGACCCCAAAAGAAGCCGCTCGTGAACTCTGAGTCGGCCCACGAGGAGCGAGAGGAGAATTTTGAACAGAAAGAATCCGTTTCTCGTCTCATTTCATTAACGCACGACGAGCTCGGCTGTTTTCATTTCATTAATCAAACGGTTGTTTTTCAGTCGCAGCTCTCGACTCTTGCGAGGGACGAATAATGAAACGCGGGACATATTCAGAACAAAGCTTTTAATAAGCGGCGTGTTTATTGCTGTTGTTCTATGTTCTTGCTCCCTTTGACTCTCGGGGCCGAAGAGCTGCGTGATGATCAATCTTCATACGTCCTTCTTATTAAAGCGTCCTCATTAAAGTGCTGATTAAAAGTGAAGTATCTATCTATCTATCTCTCTCTCTCTCTCTCTCTCTCTCTCTCTCTCTCTCTCTCTCATCATTTGAAATCAAACAGCTGATCGTTTGCTGGATAAACAAGGAGGCTGATGGGAATTGAAGTCTCACTAACACTTTAATGAACAAGCCGTAGTCCTCTGCTCTGTTGCTCCATGAACACACAGTGGGAGGAAAAGACATGATAACTTAGTTATTATGATCATTATTAACCATCATTTGACATCTGACAGAATAAAGACTTTTAATCTTTAGTTTAAGGTGACGTAACGTCATGTGACTCAGACGGAGCGTCATGTGACTCAGATGGAGCGTCATGTGACTCAGACGGAGCGTCATGTGACTCAGACGGAGCGTCATGTGACTCAGACGGAGCGTCATGTGACTCAGACGGAGCGCCATGTGACAATGATTTAAACAAAGTGAGGGTTCCAGAAATATGGAGCAGGAACTGAACATTCATTTAGTTATATATATATATATATATATATATATATATATATATATATATATATATATATTGCAAACTTTCATGGTGCAGCAAAGAACAACACCTTAACCAAGGACATAAATATATTGTGGCGTATTGAACTCATATCTGGTGTCTCGGTCGCTCACTTACTTTCAAACTCAGTGAATCTAAAAGATGTTGGACTCTAACGGACTGTAACGGACCCTAACGGACCCTAACGGACCCTAACGGACTCTAACGGACTCTAACGGACTGTAACGGACCCTAACGGACCCTAACGGACCCTAACGGACTCTAACGGACTCTAACGGACTGTAACGGACCCTAGCGGACTCTAGTGGACCCCGATGGACTGTGACGGACCCTGACGGACTCTGGCGGACTCTAACGGACCCCAATGAACTCTGGCGGACTCTTACGGACCCCGACGAACTGTAGCGGACTCTAATGGACCCTGACGGACTCTGACGGACTCTAACGGACCCCCATGGACTGTGGTGGACTCTTATGAACCCCGATGGACTGTGGTGGACTCTTATGGACCCCGATGGACTGTGGTGGACTCTAATGGACCCCGATGAACTGTGGTGGACTCTTATGGACCCCGATGAACTGTGGTGGACCCTGGTGGACTCTAGTGGACCCCGATGGACTGTGGTGGACTCTAATGGACCCTAATGGACTCTAATGGACTCTTATGGACTCTAACGGACCCTGGTGGACTCTAGTGGACCCCGACGGACTGTGGCGGACCCTAACGGACTCTAATGGACCCCAACGAACTCTGGTGGACTCTAATGGACCCCAATGGACTCTGGTGGACTCTTATGGACCCCCATGGACCGTCGGACCTAACGGACTCTTATGGACCCCCACGGACTCTAGTGGACTCTAATGGACTCTAATGGACTCTTATGGACTCTAATGGACTCTGATGGACTCTAACGGACCCTAACGGACTCTAACGGACCCTGACGGACTCTAACGGACTCTAACGGACTCTAATGGACTCAGCTTCCAGTTCCAGTTAAACCACCAAGTCCTTTAAAGCTCATCAAACATGTCTTCATTCAGACCTGGACTCACCGGGGAAGTCTGGGAAAGTTTCCATTTGGAGATAATTCAGCTCCTCCGCCTACACCCTCTGTTGCTATAGCAACGTAACTTTACCCCCACTCCCCCTCCCCCTGCCCCTCCCCCCTCCCGCTGTGAAGGGTTAAAAGGCTGCAGAGAACCTTTAGAACCAAATGATCCACGAGCGCTCAGAGCTCGGAGGGGACATGAACGCAACCTCCGTCTTTGTTCTCTGCTTTTTCATAATTACAGTCATTGAAAAAGTGTGATTATTTTTAAAAGGAAAAAAAGCTCTAATTATAAGGGATAAATATTCACACAATATGTTATCATGCAGGAGGATCTAGAGAAATTAAAACTGTTTTGAACATGTTTTTTGTTTTTTGTTTTTGCTGAGGCCTCCAGACTAAATATTGACAGCAACATGCCAAATATTAAAAAAACAAAGTGATCCATTTGATATAAATTGCCATAAATTGCTATACTGTGCAGTTGCAACCAAATGTAGAAAATGTGGCCATTTTGATTCCAGACATATTAACATATTGTGTTTAGATGATTTGCACAATTCCTCCTGGAACACGACCGAGGGTTTCTGTAAAGGGAATCAACACGGTGTTCAGACTAGGATCTAGATGCAGATTATAAAGAGATGAACATATTTTATTTGAAAATAACACATTTATTGTTGGAGTTCTGCTTTTGTTTCTGCAGGAAGAAGAAACATGTTGCAATAAAAGTGCTGTTGGACACGGATCGCCTCATCGTGAGCCCGACGGCGTCGCTGCAGTCAGAACACGTTCATTCGTCACTTGCAACTGTCACTCAAATTTAAGCCTGTTTTTAAAGAGTTATGGTTACTAGACCTCCTCCCTCACAGACCTCCTCCCTCACAGACCTCCTCCTTCACAGACCTCCTCCTTCACAGACCTCCTCCATCACAGACCTCCTCCCTCACAGACCTCCTCCCTCACAGACCTCCTCCCTCACAGACCTCCTCCTTCACAGACCTCCTCCATCACAGACCTCCTCCATCACAGACCTCCTCCCTCACAGACCTCCTCCCTCACAGACCTCCTCCCTCACAGACCTCCTCCATCACAGACCTCCTCCATCACAGACCTCCTCCCTCACAGACCTCCTCCCTCACAGACCTCCTCCATCACAGACCTCCTCCCTCACAGACCTCCTCCCTCACAGACCTCCTCCATCACAGACCTCCTCCATCACAGACCTCCTCCCTCACAGACCTCCTCCATCACAGACCTCCTCCATCACAGACCTCCTCCCTCACAGACCTCCTCCATCACAGACCTCCTCCCTCACAGACCTCCTCCATCACAGACCTCCTCCCTCACAGACCCCCTCCCTCACAGACCTCCTCGCTCGGTCCTGATACATTCTGGTCTCGTTCCTGTTCTGGTCTTGGTCCTGATACATTCTGGTCTCGGTCCTGTTCTGGTCTTGGTCCTGATACATTCTGGTCCTGTTCTGGTCTCGGTCCTGTTCTGGTCTTGGTCCTGATACATTCTGGTCTCGGTCCTGTTCTGGTCTCGATCCTATTCTGGTCTTGGTCCTGATACATTCTGGTCTAGGTCCTGTTCTGGTCTCGGTCCTGATACATTCTGGTCTCGGTCCTGTTCTGGTCTCGGTCCAGTTCTGGTCTCGGTCCTGATACATTCTGGTCTCGGTCCTGTTCTGGTCTTGGTCCTGATACATTCTGGTCTATGTCCTGTTCTGGTTTCGGTCCTGTTCTGGTCTCGATCCTATTCTGGTCTTGGTCCTGATACATTCTGGTCTAGGTCCTGTTCTGGTCTCGGTCCTGATACATTCTGGTCTCGGTCCTGTTCTGGTCTCGGTCCTGTTCTGGTCTCGGTCCTGATACATTCTGGTCTCGGTCCTGTTCTGGTCTTGGTTCTGATACATTCTGGTCTAGGTCCTGTTCTGGTCTCGGTCCTGTTCTGGTCTCGGTCCTGATACATTCTGGTCTCGGTCCTGTTCTGGTCTTGGTCCTGATACATTCTGGTCTATGTCCTGTTCTGGTTTCGGTCCTGTTCTGGTCTCGGTCCTGATACATTCTGGTCTAGGTCCTGTTCTGGGCTCGGTCCTGATACATTCTGGTCTAGGTCCTGTTCTGGGCTCGGTCCTGATACATTCTGGTCTAGGTCCTGTTCTGGGCTCGGTCCTGATACATTCTGGTCTTGGTCTTGGTTCAGGCTCGTCGCTGACAGAGAGGTTTTGTGTGTTTACGAATGAATGATTTGTTATTGACATGTTAATTCTGACTCGTGTAATACTCACCCTGCTCTGATAGTATTTCCCATCTTTGCTGCTGTCAGTTTTGTAAAAATGAAAGTTTGTCCCAAATAGAAGCCGGTTTATTAATGCAGTTTTACGGGCGTGTTGTATTTTATCCGTGTTTCATCTCTCAGATTCCTATTTTTACTGAGTTTGTCTCTTCTCAACATTCATTTTAAATGAGCGTTGTGAGATCTCAGATCTCAGAGTCTTCTCTGTAATCCTTCTGACAATAAAGCACTGGAAGCTTGATGAAGAGGAGATGAAATATTCCAAGTGTGAACATAAAACCCAGATCCGTTGGCGGCTCTTCTCTCAGATGGGCTGACGGATCCGGGTCGGGCTGACGGATCCGGGTCGGGCTGACGGATCCGGGTCGGGCTCCCGTACGTCTGAACCCTCTGTCGGGCTGATCTTTATTGGCCTGACGAGAGAAATTCATCAATTCATCTTCATCAGTTTATGTCTGTATCGTAAGAGACACTTCAATCATGTGGCCTCTGGGCTGTTTACACACACACACACACACACACACACACACACACACACACACACACACACACACACACACACACCTTCACTGGAGGAAACAGACGTCTTTCTCCTCCTCCCACTCGTTTCTCACACGGAATCTGTTACAACGTTTACATCGTAGTGGAAATGTTGTGAAATATTCACATATGTGCCGGCGTATGAAGATAGAAAAGGACATTGTATAATGTGCATGAGGTTTGAGCTGTGCTCGGGAGGAGTTTGGGGTTCAGTTTCTCGTTCAAAGAGACAGAAACTCCACCCTCGTGTTTAAAGGACGAGCTGCTCCGCCCACTGAGCCTCAGCCCTGTGACGCTTATCTGTTATGTATCTGTTCCAGATGTTTATCTTTACAGACTCACAGCTTTATCTCTTTCTGTGTGCCATTTTGTAAGTCGTTCTCATGAATTACTGCATTAATTGTGTTTTTCTCTTTATGTTTATCTTTACAGACGTTTATCTGTTACAGATGTTTATCTTTACAGATGTTTATCTGTTACAGACGTTTATCTTTACAGACGTTTATCTGTTATGTATCTGTTCCAGATGTTTATCTTTACAGATGTTTATCTTTACAGACGTTTATCTGTTCCAGATGTTTATCTTTACAGACGTTTATCTGTTATGTATCTGTTCCAGACGTTTATCTTTACAGACGTTTATCTTTACAGACGTTTATCTTTACAGACGTTTATCTGTTACAGACGTTTATCTGTTACAGATGTTTATCTTTACAGACGTTTATGTTACAGACGTTTATCTTTACAGACGTTTATCTTTACAGACGTTTATCTTTACAGACGTTTATGTTACAGACGTTTATCTGTTACAGACGTTTATGTTACAGACGTTTATCTGTTACAGATGTTTATCTTTACAGACGTTTATCTTTACAGATGTTTATCTGTTACAGATGTTTATCTTTACAGATGTTTATCTGTTACAGACGTTTATCTTTACAGATGTTTATCTGTTACAGACGTTTATCTTTACAGATGTTTATCTGTTACAGACGTTTATCTTTACAGATGTTTATCTTTACAGACGTTTATCTGTTACAGACGTTTATCTTTCCAGATGTTTATCTTTCCAGATGTTTATCTATTCCAGATGTTTATCTTTACAGATGTTTATCTGTTCCAGACGTTTATCTTTACAGACGTTTATCTTTACAGACGTTTATCTGTTACAGATGTTTATCTTTACAGACGTTTATCTTTACAGACGTTTATCTTTACAGATGTTTATCTTTACAGACGTTTATCTTTACAGATGTTTATCTTTACAGATGTTTATCTGTTCCAGATGTTTCTGTTTACAGATGTTTATCTGTTACAGACGTGTATCTTTACAGACGTTTATCTGTTACAGACGTTTATCTTTACAGACGTTTATCTTTACAGATGTTTATCTGTTACAGATGTTTATCTTTACAGATGTTTATCTGTTACAGCCGTTTATCTGTTACAGCCGTTTATCTTTACAGACGTTTATCTTTACAGACGTTTATCTGTTACAGACGTTTATCTTTACAGACGTTTATCTTTACAGACGTTTATCTGTTACAGACGTTTATCTTTACAGATGTTTATCTTTACAGACGTTTATCTTTACAGATGTTTATCTGTTCCAGATGTTTCTGTAAATCTCCTTGTAAGAAACGTCTAACACATTTCAATGTCAATGCTTAAGTTTTATGTCTGAGGATTATTGCTGCAGAAGATTGCATTTTGCAAACAAAGGACGATACAAGGCTTTGAATGTTTTATTTTTTATTTTTACTATAAACCATGTATCTGTTATTTTACTGATGACAGTTTGTAGCTGCAGGTTTTACTTCTGTTTCATACTGTGTATGTTCTGCAGGTTTCATTTAAACCGATCACTACAAGCACAAGTAGGAACGGTATAACTCGGACTAATATCTTTCAAAACTAATAAAAAACTATGCGAACTCTTAGCAACCATAGCCACAGCAATGGGGAGACACGACAGGAAGTAGGGTAAACAAATATGAACTAATAGATATCAGCATGGTTTAATATCTCATCAAACACACCATTCAGGCCGGTTCTAATCAGTTTATTAATGAAACATGCATCAGAAACGGTTTGATAAAACATGAGGATGTGTGATATCTCTGATATTTCTGGGGTTGCCTAGTGACACAGTTGTAATCGTACCTGTTATCAAGTGTGTCTTCTATATTTACCCAGTGTGCTCTCTAAAAAAGAAACGCGAGTGAAAACCGTTTCTATTCTCTGCAGGTTCCAGCAATCTGAAGGTCCGCGCAGCTTTTTAGTACTTGACACATTGAGAAGTGAAGTATTATTGAGAAGTGTTTTTTATTCTAATTCTGTCAGTTGTAATAAAGTAGAAGATTCAAAACAAAATGAGTTTGTAAGAAACGAGCGTCCACACACATCTCCGGATCTCTGCAGGCTCTTTGAGAGAAGGATAAAAGCCTTCAGAGTTCCTCTGTTGATGACCACGTTTACTTTCACCAAATATCCAGTTTCATGCCCTCATTCAGAAAAGGACAATATTCCTAATAAGATATTTACATTGATAATAAAAATAAATATTCTACTAATATTCCCGTTTACACCAGGCGGAAACCTCCGGTTCTGACTAATGAAGTCAAAGCTTCATGTGTTAAAGCTGCATTCTCTCTCCTGACCAGCAGGGGGCGACTCCTCTGGTTGTATAGAAGTCAAAGCTTCATGTGTTAAAGCTGCATTCTCTCTCCTGACCACCAGGGGGCGACTCCTCTGGTTGTATAGAAGTCAAAGCTTCATGTGTTAAAGCTGCATTCTCTCTCCTGACCACCAGGGGGCGACTCCTCTGGTTGTATAGAAGTCAAAGCTTCATGTGTTAAAGCTGCATTCTCTCCTGACCACCAGGGGGCGACTCCTCTGGTTGTATAGAAGTCAAAGCTTCATGTGTTAAAGCTGCATTCTCTCTCCTGACCACCAGGGGGCGACTCCTCTGGTTGTATAGAAGTCTATAGAAAATGACTCTACTTCTCTCTTGATTTATTCCCTCATTAAACATTGTAAACATGAGTTTATGTCTCAATCTCTAGTTTCAAGTCTTCTTCAATACAGCATGATGTTCATTTAGTAAATTATGATCCATTTAGAGCCAGACAGACCATAAAGCAGGGGATGCTTTAGGGCGGGGCTTAAAGGTGATTGACAGGTCTCCACCATGGTGTCTGGGAGTTTTCCATGTTTTCCATGTTTAAGTGTTTCAGTGGGTTTTCACTTCCTGGAAGTTAATTGTAACATTTTGTCCGGTGAACTTGACTCCTCCCTCTTGAGTCCACAAACCAATGATTGACGTCACAGTGACAACGTCCACTTCTTGTTTACAGTCTTTGGCTCTTTCAAGTTTCACTTAGTCTTAAAAACAACATTTTAATGTTATGCTTTAACTGTTTAACCAAACAGAATTAATCAATCAACATTTTTATTTTTTGTTAAAGGTTAATTTGTTCATCATTAACATTAAGCAGTTCAATCTTTAATGATGCTAAAAGTTCATCACCATTCTATTCTCAAGAAATCTTTTTTAATTAGTTTTTCTCAACCTGCCAGTTATGAGACACGCCTGATTAATAACAAAATAAATAAAAGTGTGCGTTACATTAATTATAACCGCTTATGGTTTTCCATTTCATAACACGTCAGTTTAGTGTTGTCTTTGAGAGAGAATTGGCTATGAATGAATTAGCATGCTAATCAGCTGATAATTATCACATATGTGTTTTCCTTGCCGCTGGTGAGCGGCGGCGTCGGGTTCACGGTGTGAGATGTGAGACGAGAGACGGTGTGAGACGTGAGACGAGAGACGGTGTGAGACGGTGTGAGACATGAGATGAGAGACGGTGTGAGACGGTGTGAGACGAGAGACGGTGTAAGATGGTGTGAGACGTGAGACGGTGTAAGACGAGAGACGGTGTGAGACGGTGTGAGACATGAGATGAGAGATGGTGTGAGACGGTGTGAGACGAGAGACGGTGTGAGATGGTGTGAGACGGTGTGAGACGAGAGACGGTGTGAGATGGTGTGAGACGGTGTGAGACGGTGTGAGACGAGAGACGGTGTGAGATGGTGTGAGACGGTGTGAGACGGTGTGAGACGAGAGACGGTGTGAGATGAACGTGTGAGACGGTGTGAGACGGTGAGAGACGGTGTGAGACGGTGTGAGACGGTGTGAGACGAGAGACGGTGTGAGACGGTGTGAGACGGTGTGATGGTGTGAGACGAGAGACGGTGTGAGACGGTGTGAGACGGTGTGAGACGAGAGACGGTGTAACAACAACAGAGACGGTGTGAGACGGTGTGAGACGAGAGACGGTGTGAGACGGTGTGAGACGAGAGACGGTGTGAGACGGTGTGAGACGAGAGACGGTGTGAGACGGTGTGAGACGAGAGATGGTGTGAGACGAGAGACAGTGTGAGACGAGAGACGGTGTGAGACGAGAGACGGTGTTAGACGAGAGACGGTGTGAAACGGTGTGAAACGGTGTGAGACGAGACACGGTGTGATACGAGAGACGGTGTTAGACGTGAGACGGTGTGAGAAGTGAGACCAGAGACCAGAGACGGTGTGAGACGTGAGACCAGAGACGGTGTTAGATGTGAGACGGTGTGAGACGAGAGACGGTGTGAGACGGTGTGATACGAGAGACGGTGTGAGACGTGAGATGGTGTGAGACGTGAGACCAGAGACCAGAGACGGTGTGAGATGTGAGACGGTGTGAGACGAGAGACGGTGTGAGACGAGAGATGGTGTGAGACGAGAGACGGTGTGAGACGGTGTGAGACGTGAGACGAGACGAGAGACGAGAGACGGTGTGAGACGTGAGACGAGAGACGAGAGACGGTGTGAGACGGTGTGAGACGAGAGACGGTGTGAGACGAGAGACAGTGTGAGACGAGAGACGGTGTGAGACGTGAGACGAGAGACGAGAGACGGTGTGAGACGGTGTGAGACGAGAGACAGTGTGAGACGAGAGACAGTGTGAGACGAGAGACGAGAGACGGTGTGAGACGGTGTGAGACGAGAGACGGTGTGAGACGAGAGACGGTGTGAGACGTGAGACGAGAGACGAGAGACGGTGTGAGACGGTGTGAGACGAGAGACGGTGTGAGACGTGAGACGAGAGACGAGAGACGGTGTGAGACGGTGTGAGACGAGAGACGGTGTGAGACGAGAGACGGTGTGAGACGGTGTGAGACCAGAGACCAGAGACGGTGTGAGATGTGAGACGGTGTGAGACGGTGTGAGACATGAGACGAGAGACCTGAGACGGTGTGAGACGAAAGACGGTGTGAGACGTGAGAGGGTGTGAGACGAGAGACGGTGTGAGACGGTGTGAGAAGGTGTGAGACGAGAGACGAGAGACCTGAGACGGTGTGAGACGGTGTGAGACGTGAGACGGTGTGAGACGGTGTGAGACGTGAGACGGTGTGAGACGGTGTGAGACGAGAGACGGTGTGAGATGTGAGAGACGAGAGACCAGAGACAGTGTGAGACGGTGTGAGACGTGAGACGAGAGACCTGAGACGGTGTGAGACGGTGTGAGACAGTGTGAGACGGTGTGAGACGAGAGACCAGAGACGGTGAGAGACGTGAGACCAGAGACGGTGTGAGACGTGAGGCGTGAGGCGTGAGACGCTAGTCGTGAGGCGCTAGGCGTGAGGTGCTAGTCGTGAGGCGTGAGGCGCTAGGCGTGAGGCGCTAGTTATGAGGCGTGAGGCGCTAGTTGTGAGGCGCTAGGCGTGAGGCTCTAGTCGTGAGGCGTGAGGTGCTAGGCGTGAGGCGCTAGGCGTGAGGCGCTAGGCGTGAGGCGCTAGTCGTGAGGCGCTAGTCGTGAGGCGCTAGTCGTGAGGCGTGAGGCGCTAGTGGCGCTAGTCGTGAGGCGCTAGTCGTGAGGCGCTAGTCGTGAGGCGTGAGGCGCTAGCGTGAGGCGCTAGTCGTGTGGCGCTAGTCGCGAGGCGCTAGGTGTGAGGCGGTAGTCGTGAGGCGCTAGTCGATGATGTCGTTGACGCTCAGCGTCTGAAGGTATCAGGTTTCCACACAATGACGTCACGGCTTCTTTAACTGAATCCTATAACGGCGTTTGGGCCAATGTAGGCAAAAAAATATATAAAAAAAATAGCAAGCTGAGGGAAGGGGTAATATTCAGAGGAAAAACATCATAAATTTAAGGAGAAAAACTTAAGAAAAATGAAGCATTGTCATTCTTGTTTATTGCAAAACCTCGGTAATGTCAGCCAGATTAATTTACACATTGAATCCATGTTCTTTCTAAGTTATTTTATGAACACATCGGTATGCAACGGGCTTCATCCTCACGTTCGACTTGTACGTTTTAGTTTGCTGAGTTTATCAGATGAATATTTAAGATTCTGTTCCCGACGTCCTCTCTGAGGCGAAGGTCCTGAAAGATACATATCCATGTTTTCTTTCATGTTTCTTCTGTGTTCTTTTACGAACATAAATAAATACCAATATTATGAATATGTTGTACTCTGCCGTCTGTGGAGTGATGAGCTTCATACAACCTTTCAAACTTTTTCTTTGCATTCCGTCACAGCGCATCACGCAGGATGTCGAGCGTTACGTTGTCTCATAAAAGTATTCTGTTTAGAATATGAAACGGACCGGAGGGTCCCACAAACACAGGACTTTCACCCAGGAGACCGCTGACCTGAACGTTGACTTTAAGCTTGTTGTGTAACTTATCTTTAAAAAACTAAGAGTAGTCGTTATTTATTCACGCTAGTTAAGTTGTTATGGTTGTTACATTATTATTTGACTCAAACCTCACTGATGTTTTTTAATGTTAGCCATGTGAGACGTAGCTATGACACATATAAGTATCCTGTGGATTGAAGAAACGTACAATGCCATAAGTTTTTCCCATTCCTAATAACCTATTATTATTATTATGATTATGATTCATAATAGTAGTAGTCCAGAAACAGAAAAACTATGTATCTTGTTGAATGTTAGTTCTTCTTCAGAACATTAAGAACCAGCTGCCACTCTTTAAGTTTATGTTAGTTTGTTTTTATTTCAGTGTGGGATTATAAGACCATCCAAAATATAACAAGACATATTCATCAAAACTAAAACATAACTTGTAACATTCTGTAAATACTTTCTTATCCTCATCAAAGCATTAAGCATGTAAATTGAATATTTAAATACACACAAATATTTGCACACACACACACACACACACACACACACACACACACTCACTAGTACCTAGAATGGGTTTGTAATTGGCTGCATGCTGATTAGGAAAAACATGCCAGGAAATGTTAACAGCTCTCAGTCTGAGGTCACAGCAGGAAGTTACAATGGAAATGTGCAAAAATAAACCAGAATTTATCTGCAAACTGGCAATTTTCTAAATATGTTTAGTGAGTTTAGTCTTTTTACCACTGAAAACAGTTTTTTGTTATCAGGAGACAGAAAACAATCCGTGGAAATAAAAATCTGGAGAAATGGAGCCTTTTCCGTCTTGTTATCAGAACACATTCTCAGGTGTCTGAGACAAGGACATGCACAATAACAACCATCTCTGTGAGTAGAAACATTTATATATATTTATATATTTATACACACACAGATGCTGAGGGGACACACATAACACATAACCCTTTTCAAAAGGCCTCCAGCTGAAATCATCCGTCCTCCTTCATCCAACCAAAACACTCGCCGGGCTCCTCTTGCTGGACAGTGAAGAACGTCTCTGTTCTGATGGTTCTGATTATGGTGATTCACTAATAAAGACCACGCCAATAGCGATATGAGTTTACGGATGGTTTATTGCGAGATGGAACGAGAGGGTTGGGTTAAGGAAGCGGAGAGGGGTTGAGGGAGAGAGGGATGTGGGGATGTGGGTCAAGGAATGGAGGGATGTAGGGGGGAAGGAACAAGAAGGGTAGAGGGGGTCGTAGAAAGAAGGTTGGAGGGGTGCGATGAGAGGTCGCTGCTGTCTGGTGGCTGGAGGGAACGGTGGGGGTGGAGACATGTGGGTAGGGGTCGTCTCTTCGGAAGCTCTGATGATACAGAGTCCCCAAAAGAGAGCTTCATGAAAGAAGAGTGCCGGTGAGCATTTCTGATGTTGTTAGGTGTGAGTGGATGCAGTAGAGGTACGCGGGGGAGGACCACAGGCCAAGCATCTTAATGACGTGGTCTGGGATTCCTTGACTTGGAGCGGTGGAAGCGGCGCCAATGCGGAATGAATAGTAGTAGTAGTCTCTTATTGTTAATAAGAGATGAACTTAACATTGAACCTTGCCCGTCTCTGTGGCAAAAATGGGGTCACGCTGAGAAGTTCGGCTGGCTGATGTCGAGCTTAAGTCGTCGTGGTAAGGTTCGTAAGGTCGTATGGACTTAGGTGCAAGTCTAGTCGGAAGAGGAAGGTGGGTTGAGGTGGACCATGTTGGTTGGTCTTGCCGTGTTTTGAGGTGATAAACGATGATGTCGGGAGGATGGAGATGTTGGTGGTATGTCGTAACAGATGGTGGTTGGAGTTTGGGTGGTAAACTCTGGGCAGCGCAGGAGGCCGAAGAAAGCCAGCAAGAACGTGAACTTTAATACTTGTCTGTGAAGGGAGACAGGTAGCCTGAGCGATGTGTACGGATGCGGCAGGTGAGGAGGTCTGAATTGGGAGGCAGACGGTTGGGTGTGGAGCGCGGCTCAACTTTATGGAGAACTTTAAGTAGCATGACTATGTGTGCGTGGGTCGAGGCTGGACGCGGAGCCCCAAAAGACTTCTTATCTCTCTTTATCTTCATCTCTACGATGTAACAGGGTTACGGCACGTTTGATGCATGTGACGTAACTGCTTCATGCCGTTAGAGTAGTAAGCGGAATAGTGGCAGAAAGTTAAGACTACTAATAACTGTGGCGTAGGATATGGTAGAACAATGGTAGTAAGAGGAGGAAATGGCATCGGCAATAGCGATTCGACCACTAGTAATGAAAGTAGCGGTGGATGTCAGGCAGGACTGCAGTCCGGATATAATCGCGATCCATGAAAACCTGTGGGGCGAGAAGTACAAAGACAAGATCAGGCAAAGTTAGTGATGTGCATAAGTGGGACATTAATTCATACAGGTGGGGTGTAGAGATCAGGTTTGAGGGATGAAGAGATGGGGGAGGGGTCGAAGAATGAAGGAATGAAGAAATTAAGGGATGTAGGGATTGGGGTCAAGGGGTGGAGGATGTAGAGATCGGGGTCAAGGGAAGAAGAGATGGGGAGGTGGGTCGAGGAATGAAGAAATGAAGAGATGAAGTGATGTAGGGATTGGGGTCGCGGGTTGAATGATGTAGAGATGGGGGTCAAGGGAAGAAGAGATGGGGGGGTCGAGGAACAAAGAAACGATGAGATGGGGGGGTCGAGGAACAAAGAAATTAAGAGATGAAGGGTCGGAGGGGTGGGAGGGGGTCGAAGGATTAAGGGTCGAAGAGCCATGATGAACCGCTGATATCCGGTCGGGACTGGGAAAGCAGGGACTCATGAGCTTCATGAAGTTGGGTGCGAGTGGACGTTGTCCGGTATCGTTAGGGTTGGGATGGATGTACGTGAGGTAAGCGGGGGAAGACCAGCGGCCGAGAAACCTTGGTTTGGTCGGGGTTTGATGAAGGCCGTGGGACAGCAGACGACGGGTGTCGGAGGCTGGTGCGTATGGGCTGAATTTCTTGCATGAGGAACAGATCTGGTCAACTGGTCAAGTCGCGACCTGGGAGGCTGAGTTCCTGCGGTGCAGAAGTTAGTGTGTGAGCTGTGTGCTGGGGTTAAGGAAGGCAGTGTTGCCGGTGGGGAAGTCGTCTAAGAGATGGATGACGTACGGGAGTTTATGGACGTTTATCGGGGTCCGGCCGAGTGAGGTTGTGTATGGTGGCCGGATGGGATGGTGCACCGCAAGCTCGCAATTCGGGTAGTCCCTGTGAATAGTTTGAAAAGTTATCTTTTCTTATTCAGGCTGATGCTGTTGCATTGGATGGTTGCATTCTTCGGTCGAGAGACTGTCCGCTCGGAAAAGTGGGATATGTAGAGATTGTCGGACCGTTGGAATGGTGAATGAGGGTCGCGGTGGTTTTGCCCGTTGTTTCGAGCGCCTGGGTCTCCGGCGGGTGGGAGAGTGGCGTGGAGGACGCCGAAGTCGGGACCTCAGTTGGGTGGGAGGGCGGCGAGGGAGACGGCGAAGTCGGGATCTCCGTCGGGTTGGAGGGCACCATGGGGGACGCCTAAGTCGGGATCTCCTCGTCGGGGCTGTTTGGAAGGTGAGGGCCGACAACTTCGGGGTTGTCGGAGGAAGGATGCCGAGAGCCACGGGGATCGTGGAAGGGTAAATGCAGCCGAGGATGCTGGCGACGAAGTGTGAGAAGAGAAGGAGGGGGCTCCGGGTCTTCAGGATGTAGCTGGTCGTCCGGGAGGGTTGGGGAAGAGCGTTTGCGTCAGGTAAGCGGTTTAAGATTTTGCTCGGAACTGAGTCAAAGAGGAAGTGGACGGGTTCCTTGTGCTTAATACTTAGGGCTCGGTAATTGGCTGAGTTCGGGGCATGGCCTTCGTTCCCGAACTATGTTCTGTAAAACATAATTTATGGTTCTTGATGAGGAGAGATGACCTTGTTGATGGTGTTGCGTTTCACTGATTGGTCAGTTCACTTCCTACTTGACTTCTTTGAGTTTGTGTTGCACTGAGAAGCTCACGCACAACATTTTTTGAAAGGTGCGTTTTCCACGTGTTTCACCTGCGTTGGGCCGTTATTATTATTAGTGTCAATTAATCAGACTGATTGTTTTCCTTTTAATTAATTAATGGATCATTTTTCCTATAAAATGTGAGGAAATGGTGCGAAATGTTTCCCAGAGTCCATGATGGTGCCTTCATGCGTCTTGTGTCCCAAACCTCAAAGATATTCTGATTATGCTCATATTTACAGAAGACTCAATCCGGAGGGTTTCATGTCCAGTTTCTCCAACTGCCTCGAATGAACGACAGGAAACGGGCGCACTGAGCAGTTATTCTCCATTTCAGACCCAAATATATGACATGTCACTGTCTTTGAGGTCAAACATCTGCATTTAATTAATGAACGATATTCAAACCTCTGATGAGGAAACCATGTGGATTAAATATTCAGGTTATTTGAAACGTCTTGATTCGGTCCCGGTACAGAGAGCAGTGACGGATGAGATATCTCTCCATCTTCTGATTCATAAATCATGTTGACACATGAGATTAATAGCGTGCAGTCGTCTGGGCCGCCAACCGGTTCAGGTGAAGGACCTTTGCAGGTGCAGTTCTTTAACCTCCTGAAGTTCTTTTTCTCACAAGAAGTAAAAGCTTTGTTGTGAAGTCACATTTGGTCCTCGGGAGTTTCCTGCGAGGACAAACTAACGAGCAGCACCTTTGGGGGCTCTAATGGAAGCGTTGTGTTTTCCAATGAACAGTAATGACTTGTTTGACCTTTTCCCCCGTCCCTGTCTGTCCCCAGCTGGACCCGCCGGGCCTGCTGGCTCTGCCCCGGAGCCCCACCTCCAGCGAGGATGAGATGGCCCAGAGCTTCTCCGACTACTCCGACGACTGCGCCTCCGACAGCTCCCGCGAAGAGACCATTTACGAGACCATAAGGGCCGCCGCCGAGCCGCCGCCGGGCCGCATGGACGACATTCACATCAACTCGCTGGTCGTCCGCGTCCTCATCCCGGACCTGCAGCAGACGGTGAGGCAGGATGCTCGTATGAACGCCTGGGAGTCGATATGAAATATGAACTAGATTTGTTTTTCAGCGTTGACATGTGGCTATTGATTACCGTCTTCTTGGGATCCACCGCAGAATTAATGACGGTGTGTTTGACACCTTGTTCACTGTCAAGAGCTTTTGTGGAAGCAGAAACTGGATCCCCGTTGATCGTGTAGCATGTGCCCTGTAGCTGGCGCTGATTATTGCTTCACTGTCATTCCCAGAGAAGGTGTGGATGTGAAGGTTTATCATCAAAGCCCAGCGGTGAGTCACAGTGGATGAGCAGCTGGAGCTGCTGCCTGGGTCCGTACAGTAGCTTCATCTCAGCTTTGTTCTGTGGCTCTTTGTTTGATGTGCGTCCTCGGGGAGCTCCACACTGGAAGCATGTGGCAGTACAGTGAGCTCCCCATGACCGGGGGCAGAACACCACAGAGGGGCAGGAGAAGAAACAGAGAGGGGAGCAGGAAGTCGCATGGTGGCTACTTGGCAGAGCTGTACCTTGCCACCACCTCTCCTGGGTTCCCCTCCTTTATTCTCACTCTCTCATTTTGATTTTCTATAAAGTGCTTGTCGGGACTGGGAAAGCGGGGACTCATGAGCTTCATGAAGTTGGGTGCGAGTGGACGTTGTCCGGTATCGTTAGGCTTTTTGTTGGCCAACCAGGAAGTTAGCATCACACTGGCTTGTGTGATGTTAACTTTGAATTTTCAGATTATTGCAGAAAATATTCTCCGTGGCAAACAAAATTTCTTCACATATGAACGCCACTTTTATGATGTTTGAAGTGTAAAGTAAGAAGCTAACGTTAGCCTCTAAAGGAACTCCACCACGGTCACATGACTTCATGTCTCCTCCACAGCTAAAGGAGGACTAGTGTCCTAGTGAGGACGCTTAGTCGTCTCCTTTAGACTCTTTTTAAAGACACGTAAAAGCTTCTAAATTCTCCAGAGGGGCGTTCACTGACCTGTTTCATATCAGAGACCTAAACGCTAAAATCTCTTCAGCTTGTGTTAAACACAGACCTGATTTCAGACATCGAACCAGAAACACAGGTTCAATCTCAGCCTCCACCTCACGGACTCACGGACTCACGGACTCACAGACTCACAGACTCACTCCAAGTCTCTCTCAGTCCGGGAGGGTTTGATTCTGTCCCCCTGTCACATCGCTGAGTGTTTCAGTCTCTCAGACATTAGAGCCCTTTATGAACCCTTTAGTAAGTCAGCATGATATGCCGACTTTGCCCAAGGGAATTACCCACAATTCATAGCTAAACACGCCGTTACCATGGAAGCATGGAGCTGTTAAAAAAAGGTAAACAAAGAGGACGTTACGTGGGTGTTCAGCCCGATAAATTACATTTACAACAGCATTAAGGATTAAAGATGGGACATGGAAACACATGAAATCAGAGGAATGCAAGCAGAGACTATATATATATATTTATACTATATATATATATAACGACGCAGCAAGATGACATCCCACTACTCTGATTCCTGTTTGGCCTCCAGCTAAAGCTATGACAGACCATAACGTCATCTATAACCCCAAACTGCTCCTCGCAATGTCAATTTTCATATTTCATATGTTCAATAATGTGAACTCAACCATTCAGTCCGACTATATCTTACTTTTTGTTAGTTTTTCGATTTACTTATTTATTTTACCTTTTTGGTTTGATTACTTATTAATTATACTTGGGCTGCACGGTGGTGTAGTGGCTAGCACGGTCTCCTCCCAGCAAGAGGGTCCGGGTTCCATCCCCGATCCCGGGCGGTCCTTCTGGGTGGAGTTTGCACGTTCTCCCTGTGGCAGCGTGGGTTCCCTCTGGGTTCTCCGGCTTCCTCTCACAGTCCACAGACATACAGCTCAGGTTAACTGGAGACTCTAAAGTGCCCGTAGGTGTGAATGTCTGTCTCTATATGAGCCCTGTGATGAACGGGACACCTGTCCAGGTCCCTGCCTCCACCCAATGTCAGCTGTGATCGGCTCCAGCGCCCCGCGACCCTGAACAGGATGGGGGCTGGTATGGACCCACACGCAATACGACAGACACCGTAACTTTTCGAAGAAGCTTTATTAAATGCAGAACATGCAACAACACCAAGACAGTCCGGGGTCGGTTTCCGGGGAAAGACCCGCTCTGGGAAACTCCAAGCCGTCAGGAGAACAAGCAGACGGAGACCGGAGGGAGCTGAGGCTACTCTCATGGTCAGGGACAGAAGGACAGGGTCGTTTACCGGGAGGCAAGACAGGGGAGTCCAAACAGGTGGGAAGTCCAGTCAGGCAGGGAAGTCCAGACAGACAGGGGAGTCCAGACAGGCAGGGGAGTCCAGACAGGCAGGGGAGTCCAAACAGGCAGGGGAGTCCAGACAGGCAGGAAGTCCAGACAGGCAGGGGAGTCCAAACAGGCAGGGGAGTCCAGACAGGCAGGAAGTCCAGACAGGCAGGGGAGTCCAAACAGGCAGGGAAGTCCAAACAGGCAGGGGAGTCCAGACAGGCGGGAAGTCCAGACAGGCAGGGGAGTCCAGACAGGCAGGGTCGGCAACAGGAAACCAGTCGGAGGGGAAGTGCTAGAAGGCCTGGCATGATATGGGGTGCATCCCAATTGTTCTGCGCCGCCATATTGACGACCATCCCAAAGCTCTTATTTCTGCTGAGGAGCGAGGAGCGAGGGTTGAGGAGGCATCTCGGAGGAGCCATGAGCGAGGAAGCACGAGAGCAGGCTTCCAGGAAGTGTTTTAACGCTGGACACGCCCCCTCACTGTTCGTCAGTTATTTGATTGGTCAGACTGATCGCTGGAGTTTCATACCAGAGTGAAGACGATCACAGATTAAACTCAAGTTATATATTTGATCTGTTTACTGATTCACCATCTAGTTAAAATATATGTTCATTGTAGGTCTGAACAACAAAAGGACCACAAACAACTTTCTTCATTTATTAGAAATGTCTTTTCTTGATCTGTTATTTCCCTCAATAACTTTTATTATGGATATAATTAAAGTCAGAGAGAGCTGGAGAGACGAAAAACGTTTTACATTACATTTACGTTTCATCATCATTTCATTCAGTCACGTGAGGCTGATCATTCCTGAGTGTCGGCTTTGAGGAGTTATATAATTTAAGTTTAACCTGAAACATTGAGCCTAATAAATTAATTCCAGTGTTCAAGAGAAACAATCATATTCTGGGTTATTTTATAATGATGTCACAATCAGAATTACAAAACATATAGACGCAAATAATTCATAAATAAGACAAACGCATTCCGCAGGTAGAAATCGGCCATGCATGTATAAGCAGGACACAGAACACATTATAAATACCACACACTGTGTATAAATACTCAATGCAGTTTGTTAAACAGGTAACAGACTAGAGAGAGAAAACATCTCCACTCTGTTAGTGATAATAACTGTCTTTATTAGTATACGTAGTAGTTTAACACCATTAAATTAACTGAAAACATTATACGATCATTTTTATTAATATTTTATGTGGATTTTTATTGGAATGTGAGCTAAAAACTGTCCGTGAGACTGATCATGTGTTCAGACACCAACTCCGTCAAAAGTCTCTCCAACTGTTAAAGCCGACAGCTGATCCAGATGTGATCAGCTGATCCTCCGTCATCAGAAACAGACGTCGCTTCACGTGACGCTTTCGAGGAAAGGACGTCTCATTCCCCTTAAAACATATTTCCTCGTTTCCTCTTTCCTCGCATGGTTTCCTTGCATCTCTCCATGCATCTCTGGTGGGCGGGACTAAGATGCAAGGAAAAGACGCAAGCGAGGGAACTGGGGATGCAGTTAAGGAACTGGGGATGCACCCTGTGAGAACGATCTGGCAGTGAATGTTTGTGAAGCTGTGACTTAAATACTGAAGGGAGTGAGCGCAGTAGAGTGGGCAGGTGAGTGCGATGAGCTAACGAGGTGGGTGTGACTAGCAGGTGAGAGCGATGAGCTAACGAGGTGGGTGTGACTAGCAGGTGAGAGCGATGAGCTAACGAGGTGGGTGTGACTAGCAGGTGAGAGCGATGAGCTAACGAGGTGGGTGGGACTAGCAGGTGAGAGCGATGAGCTAACGAGGTGGGTGGGACTAGCAGGTGAGAGCGATGAGCTAACGAGGTGGGTGCGACTAGCAGGTGAGAGCGATGAGCTAACGAGGTGGGTGGGACTAGCAGGTGAGAGCGATGAGCTAACGAGGTGGGTGGGACTAGCAGGTGAGAGCGATGAGCTAACGAGGTGGGTGGGACTAGCAGGTGAACTGAGTGAGCTGATTAGTGAGAGACACAGAGGCAGGAGAGGAAATTAAGCTGAACTGTGACAAGTGGTTTGGATAATGGAATTTATTTATTATACTTGTTTGTCTTTTGAGCATTGTTGCACTATCCCCTTTGCTGAGGGTCTAATAAAGGATCATCTAATCTTAGTTGACGAGTTTCACCATTGAAGATGACAGTATAGTAATGAAGCCATAAGAGACTGCTTGTACTATTCTGCTCTTATTTCCTTAGTTGAGCCACATAACTTTCAGTTTGTGACAGAAAACCAAACGTACTCTTTGGTGACGATAACCAGGGCAACAAGAGCCCCAGTTTCCTGGAAGCTTCCTGCATATTGTTTTAAGTTGAGCTCATGTCCAGGACAAATAATGGGTGCTGATGGAAATATTCCACGGTAAGAAAGCAGCAGAAGGGAAGAAGGGCATATCAGTCCACACAGCCCTGCCAGATGCCAGACATCTGTTTGTGTACACCTTCAAGCCTTCATCTTTTCCTCCGCTCTGCCCGCTCCTCGCCAGGTCTGAGGATTATGGGTAGGCAGAGTTCACTGCTCATCCCCTCAGCCTTTATCACAGACGCCGGCTGAGCAGCACATCCAACTGTAAACACTGTAAACCCCCGAACGCCACGGCGCTGTGCCCGTAATCCCCTCGGATTCGGACCGGGCCAGAACCCCGGCATTGTGTGGCTTCATTCTCACTGTGGGGAGGCGGAGCTAGAAAAGACCAGGAGGCAGAAGGGGTCGTGTGGACGACGTCCTCAGCACGAAGACACGATGCACCTGGTGGTGGTTTGGAGGAGCTGTTCATAAAGAACCGGTGTGGACGTGACTGAACTCTTTGGATTGGACGACATTCATCGTCTCCTATTTGCATCCGTCAATCAAAAGTTTGATTTCTAAGATGAATATTTCACGTTGATTTGTCCCCTCCTTCCTCGCCCCCACAGAAGTGCATGCGCTTCAACCCGGATGCGACGGTCTGGGGGGCCAAGCAGCGGGTCCTGTGCTCGCTGACCCAGAACCTGAAGGATGTGCTGAACTACGGACTGTTCCAGCCCGCCGGAGACGGGCGGGACGGACAGTTCCTGGACGAGGAGCGCGTCCTCCGAGAGTACCCTCAGCCAATCAGCAAGGGCGTCCCGTCTCTGGAGGTAAGCTGTTCATGGCTCCAAGCTGCAGCGATGGAATCTGAGTTATTGACCATTTAATGGTGATTGCTTCATAAACTAAATTAGGAGGCAGTAAAATATCAATACTGAAAATATAATTTTACATTTATTACACGAGGACTGGGCCAAAAATGAAATGCTTTTTGTTATCAGTTTATCAATATATGTATATTCTGGTATAAATAGTCCTGGTCCTCTATATGACCTCAGTGTAGTCCTGGTCCTCTATAGACTTCAGTGTAGTCCTGGTCCTCTATATGACCTCAGTGTAGTCCTGGTCCTCTATAGACTTCAGTGTAGTCCTGGTCCTCTATAGACCTCAGTGTAGTCCTGGTCCTCTATAGACCTCAGTGTAGTCCTGGTCCTCTATAGACCTCAGTGTAGTCCTGGTCCTCTGTAGACCTCAGTGTAGTAGTCCTGGTCCTCTGTAGACCTCAGTTTAGTCCTGGTCCTCTATAGACCTCAGTGTAGTCCTGGTCCTCTATAGACCAGTGTAGTCCTGGTCCTCTATAGACCTCAGTAGTCCTGGTCCTCTATAGACCTCAGTGTAGTCCTGGTCCTCTATAGACCTCAGTGTAGTCCTGGTCCTCTATAGACCTCAGTGTAGTCCTGGTCCTCTGTAGACCTCAGTGTAGTAGTCCTGGTCCTCTAGACCTCAGTTTAGTCCTGGTCCTCTATAGACCTCAGTGTAGTCCTGATCCTCTATAGACCTCCATCAGTAACCAGACCACCAGAGAGAAGATGGTCTGGTTCTAGAGAGTTCTTCTTAAAGCTCCTCATCGGAGCCACTGGGTCGGATTCTGGTGAAACCAGATGACATCATGCAGGTTCACCAGAACCTCCTTCAGACCAGATCCAGCAGAGACCAATCCACCATGGACAGACCCAGATCCAGCAGAGACCAGTCCACCGTGGACAGACCCAGATCCAGCAGAGACCAGTCCACCGTGGACAGACCCAGATCCAGCAGAGACCAGTCCCCCGTGGACAGACCCAGATCCGGCTTCACCTGCAGCCTTGGACCTGCAGTCGGAGCGCCGGAGGGAGGAGGAGAGCTCTTCCTCCTCCTCCTCCTCCTCCTCCTCAGAGCTTCTCTGGAGGGAAGGGGGGGCACAGGAGAACCAGAACCAGGACTGAGAGGGCAGACACTGCTGTAGTACAATGAGAGGTTCTCTAAAGGGACCCTGGTGCTCAGAGACACTACCTCTTTAGTCCACAGGGGGCGCTAGAACCACCACCTGGTGCTCAGAGACACTACCTCTTTAGTCCACAGGGGGCGCTAGAACCACCACCTGGTGCTCAGAGACACACCTCTTTAGTCCACAGGGGGCGCCAGAACCACCACCTGGTGCTCAGAGACACTACCTCTTTAGTCCACAGGGGGCGCCAGAACCACCACCTGGTGCTCAGAGACACTACCTCTTTAGTCCACAGGGGGCGCCAGAACCACCACCTGGTGCTCAGAGACACTACCTCTCTAGTCCACAGGGGGCGCCAGAACCACCACCTGGTGGTCAGAGACACTACCTCTTTAGTCCACAGGGGGCGCCAGAACCACCACCTGGTGGTCAGAGACACTACCTCTTTAGTCCACAGGGGGCGCCAGAACCACCACCTGGTGCTCAGAGACACTACCTCTTTAGTCCACAGGGGGCGCCAGAACCACCACCTGGTGCTCAGAGACACTACCTCTTTAGTCCACAGGGGGCGCTAGAACCACCACCTGGTGCTCAGAGACACTACCTCTTTAGTCCACAGGGGGCGCCACAACCACCACAAAAACAAAGTTCCTCGTAGTAGCTTTAAGTTTGAAGTCTAAGAAAAGCTGTTATTTGTCCTCCCAAAGATCTGCTGTGTGTTTGGAGAGAAATCGGTCTGTTTTCTGATTGGATAAGAACATTGATAGAATATTAAAATGTCATCCTTTCTGTCTCCCGGCCAGGGGACAGTGAACTCCAGGATGGATATTGTTTGTAAAAAGATCTTTTAAAGTAAATCACAAGTGAGATAATCCACCTTAAATTAAAAATATCGACAAAAAACAAACAAATAAAACATGAAACCATGAAAGTAATAAAATGTGCTTTAATAATGTACTTTAATAAAGAGGACAGGTGTCGATCCCCTGGATCCAGAGGTGGAACAGGTTGTTCAGTAAAGAAGAAGGAAAGGTTCCCGGCTTTAGTGGAAGCTGTGACTCTTCTCTCATCTTCTGCTCAACAGTTCCGCTACAAGAGCCGAGTGTACAGGACGCCCGGCGTGGACGAGAAGCAGATCGCCAAACTTCACACCAAGGTGAGAGAGAAGACTCCCAGGTAATGAGTAAAGGTCATGTAAAGGTCATGTAAAGGTCATGTTGTGTCAGCGTCGGCTGGGAGCAGGAACCTCTGATCAACAGGTTTATTCCAGCTCAAACAAAGAGCATGCTTCATGTGAGAGAGGAAACAAATCTAAAAAATAACTTGTTTGCTGTTCAGCAGAGGATTTTCTTCCTCTGAGAGCAAATGATCAAATAAAGGCTTTCAGAGCTCTGAGCGGATCCCCGGTCTGTGGAGGGGGCGGGGGGTGGGGGAGGGGGTACCTTACCTTACCTTGATTCATTCCTGTGGGGGGGGGAGGGGGCGGGGGGGCTGTAAATTCTCACAAAATGATCTTCAGTTATGCAAATAATTTTCCATTAAATTAGTACGAAGCAAACCAATGAAATCATTAAATAATAAGTTTGTAAGTAATAATAATAAGTAAGGTGGGTTTTGATGACTCTAAAAGGCCATTATTAAAACATCTTTTAGCAATGAAGTTCAGAGCGGATTCACAGGATGGAGATCTGATCCAGTCTGGTTTGTGAGCCTCGGCCCGGTGATGAGGTCATAAACCTGAATGAGGAAACGAAGCTTCTATATCTGCTCCTGAAACACCAGATATCTGATGAGGACCCCTTTCTCCTCCTCTCTTCCTCCGTCTCTTCTTTTATTGCCACCCTTTGTCTTTTTTCTTCCTCTGCTATCTCACTCTTCACTCCTCATTCTCTCCTCTCCTTCGGGGAGCTGCTCTCTTATCTATTTTTATCCCGCGGCCTGGAAAGAAAGCAGCCGTGAACAGAGCGGCGAGGAGAAGCCACAATGGCCACAGTCTGAATCCTGCACCTCCCCCCGTGCTGCACCTCCCCCCGTGCTGCACCTCCCCCCGTGCTGCACCTCCCCCCGTGCTTCCTGCTCTCGCTGGCCTTTTCAATTCCTCCTGATATTCCTCCGTCTTTCAGCAGCGAGTCTCCCTCCGTTTCCCTCCGTGGTCCGAAGCGCTTCTCAGCCTCAGTGTGTTTGACCGTCTCCGCCTTCCTCTCACTCCTCTTCTATTTCAGTTGGTTCACCTCAACCTGCTGTGATGCTCTCTCTCTCACGTTGTTCTCTCTCTCTCTCTCTCTCACGTTGTTCTCTCTCTCTCTCTCTCACGTTGTTCTCTCTCTCTCTCTCACGTTGTTCTCTCTCTCTCTCTCACGTTGTTCTCTCTCTCTCTCACGTTGTTCTCTCTCTCCCACATTGTTCTCTCTCTCATGTTGTTCTCTCTCTCCCATGTTGTGCTCTCTCTCTCACGTTGTTCTCTCTCTCTCACGTTGTTCTCTCTCTCTCCCACGCTGTTCTCTCTCTCCCATGTCGTTCTCTCTCTCCCCCGTTGTTCTCTCTCTCTCCCACGTTGTTCTCTCTCCCACGTTGTCCTCTCTCTCCCACGTTGTCCTCTCTCTCCCACTTTGTTCTCTCTCTCCTACGTTGTTCTCTCTCTCTCACGTTGTTCTCTCTCTCACGTCATTCTCTTTCTCTCACGTTCTCTCTCTCTCACGTTGTTCTCTCTCTCTCACATGGTTCTCTCTCTCCCACATTGTTCTCTCTCTCTCATGTTGTCCTCTCTCTCCCACGTTGTTCTCTGTCTCTCACGTTGTTCTCTCTCCCACTTTGTTCTCTCTCTCCTACGTTGTTCTCTCTCTCACGTCGTTCTCTTTCTCTCACGTTGTTCTCTATCTCCCACGTCGTTCTCTCTCTCCCACATTGTTCTCTCTCTCTCTCATGTTGTTCTCTCTCTCCCATGTTGTGCTCTCTCTCTCTCTCACATTCTCTCTCTCACGTTGTTCTCTCTCTCCCATGTCGTTCTCTCTCTCCCACGCTGTTCTCTCTCTCTCACGTTGTTCTCTCTCTCTCTCTCACGTTGTTCTCTCTCTCTCACGTTGTTCTCTCTCTCCCACATTGTTCTCTCTCTCTCACGTTGTTCTCTCTGTCTCTCTCACGTTGTTCTCTCTCTCACGTTGTTCTCTCTCTCACGTTGTTCTCTCTCTCCCACATTGTTCTCTCTCTCATGTTGTTCTCTCTCTCCCATGTTGTGCTCTCTCTCTCACGTTGTTCTCTCTCTCTCACGTTGTTCTCTCTCTCTCTCCCACGCTGTTCTCTCTCTCCCATGTCGTTCTCTCTCTCCCACGTTGTTCTCTCTCTCTCCCACGTTGTTCTCTCTCCCACGTTGTCCTCTCTCTCCCACATTGTCCTCTCTCTCCCACGTTGTCCTCTCTCTCCCACGTTGTTCTCTGTCTCTCACGTTGTTCTCTCTCCCACTTTGTTCTCTCTCTCCTACGTTGTTCTCTCACGTTGTTCTCTCTCTCAAGTCATTCTCTTTCTCTCACGTTCTCTCTCTCTCTCACGTTGTTCTCTCTCTCTCACATGGTTCTCTCTCTCCCACATTGTTCTCTCTCTCTCATGTTGTCCTCTCTCTCCCACGTTGTTCTCTGTCTCTCACGTTGTTCTCTCTCCCACTTTGTTCTCTCTCTCCTACGTTGTTCTCTCTCTCACGTCGTTCTCTTTCTCTCACGTTGTTCTCTATCTCCCACGTCGTTCTCTCTCTCCTACGTTGTTCTCTCTCTCACGTCGTTCTCTTTCTCTCACGTTGTTCTCTCTCTCCCATGTCGTTCTCTCTCTCCCACGCTGTTCTCTCTCTCTCCCACGTTGTCCTCTCTCTCCCACATTGTCCTCTCTCTCCCACGTTGTTCACTGTCTCTCACGTTGTTCTCTCTTCCACTTTGTTCTCTCTCTCCTATGTTGTTCTCTCTCTCACGTTGTTCTCTCTCTCACGTTGTTCTCTTTCTCTCACGTCGTTCTCTTTCTCTCACGTTGTTCTCTCTCTCACATTGTTCTCTCTCTCTCACGTTGTTCTCTCTCCCACGTTGTTCTCTCTCACGTTGTTCTCTCTCTCTCTCTCATGTTGTTCTCTCTCTCTCCCACATTGTTCTCTCTCTCCCACGTTTTCTCTCTCTCACGTTGTTCTCTCTCTCCCACGTCATTCTCTCTCTCCCAGTTGTTCTCTCTCTCTCCTACATTGTTCTCTCTCTCCCACGTAGTTCTCTCTCTCTCCCACGTTGTTCTCTCTCTCTCCCACATTGTTCTCTCTCTCTCTCACGTTGTTCTCTCTCCCACGTCGTTCTCTCTCTCCCACGTCGTTCTCTCTCTCCCACGTCGTTCTCTCTCTCCCACGTTGTTCTCTCTCACGTTGTTCTCTCTTCCACGTTGTTCTCTCTCTCACGTTGTTCGCTCTCTCTCCACTGTGATGCTCTCTCTCTCTCCACTGTGATGCTCTCTCTCTCTCTCCCCACTGTGATGCTCTCTCTCTCCCCACTGTGATGCTCTCTCTCTCTCTCTCTCTCCCCACTGTGATGCTCTCTCTCTCCCCACTGTGATGCTCTCTCTCTCCCCACGTTGTTCACTGTCTCTCACGTTGTTCTCTCTCCCACTTTGTTCTCTCTCTCCTATGTTGTTCTCTCTCTCACGTTGTTCTCTCTCTCACGTTGTTCTCTTTCTCTCACGTCGTTCTCTTTCTCTCACGTTGTTCTCTCACGTTGTTCTCTCTCCCTCACGTTGTTCTCTCTCTCACGTTGTTCTCTCTCTCACGTTGTCTCTCTCTCTCTCACGTTGTTCTCTCTCCCACGTTGTTCTCTCTCACGTTGTTCTCTCTCTCTCTCTCATGTTGTTCTCTCTCTCTCCCACATTGTTCTCTCTCTCCCACGTTTTCTCTCTCTCACGTTGTTCTCTCTCTCCCACGTCATTCTCTCTCTCCCAGTTGTTCTCTCTCTCTCCTACATTGTTCTCTCTCTCCCACGTAGTTCTCTCTCTCTCCCACGTTGTTCTCTCTCTCTCCCACATTGTTCTCTCTCTCTCTCACATTGTTCTCTCTCCCACGTCGTTCTCTCTCTCCCACGTCGTTCTCTCTCTCCCACGTTGTTCTCTCTCACGTTGTTCTCTCTTCCACGTTGTTCTCTCTCTCACGCTGTTCTCTCTCTCCCACGTTGTTCTCTCTCTCACGTTGTTCGCTCTCTCTCCACTGTGATGCTCTCTCTCTCCACTGTGATGCTCTCTCTCTCTCCACTGTGATGCTCTCTCTCTCCACTGTGATGCTCTCTCTCTCTCCACTGTGATGCTCTCTCTCTCTCTCCACTGTGATGCTCTCTCTCTCCACTGTGATGCTCTCTCTCACCCCACTGTGATGCTCTCTCTCTCTCCCCACTGTGATGCTCTCTCCCCACTGTGATGCTCTCTCTCTCTCTCTCCACTGTGATGCCTCTCTCTCTTTCTCTCTCTCTCTCCCCATTGTGATGCTCTCTCTCTCTCTCTCTCTCTCTCTCCCCATCTGATGTCTCTCTCTCCCCACTGTGATGCTCTCTCCACTGTGATGCTCTCTCTCTCCCCACTGTGATGCTCTCTCTCTCCCCACTGTGATGCTCTCTCTCTCCCACTGTGATGCTCTCTCTCTCTCTCTCTCTCTCTCCCCACTGTGATGCTCTCTCGCTCTCTCTCCCCACTGTGATGCTCTCTCTCTCTCTCTCCCCACTGTGATGCTCTCTCTCGCTCTCTCTCCCCACTATGATGCTCTCTCTCTCTCCCGACTGTGATGTCTCTCTCTCTCTCTCTCTCCCCACTGTGATGATCTCTCTCTCTCCCCACTGTGATGCTCTCTCTCTCTCTCTCTCCCCACTGTGATGCTCTCTCTCCTACTGTGATGCTCTCTCTCCCCCACTGTGATGCTCTCCCCACTATTTCTCTCCCCACTGTGATGCTCTCTCTCTCCCCCACTGTGATGCTCTCTCTCTCTCCCCACTGTGATGCTCTCTCTCTCTCTCCCCTCTGTGATGCTCTCTCTCTCTCTCTCCCCACTGTGATGCTCTCTCTCTCTCCCCACTGTGATGCTCTCTCTCTCTCCCCACTGTGATGATCTCTCTCTCTCTCCCCACTGTGATGCTCTCTCTCTCTCTCTCTCCCCACTGTGATGCTCTCTCTCTCTCCCCACTGTGATGCTCTCTCTCTCTCCCCACTGTGATGCTCTCTCTCTCTCTCTCTCTCTCTCCCCACTGTGATGCTCTCTCTCTCTCTCTCTCTCTCTCTCCCCACTGATGCTCTCTCTCCCCACTGTGATGATCTCTCTCTCCCCACTGATGCTCTCTCTCTCTCTCCCCACTGTGATGCTCTCTCTCTCCCCACTGTGATGCTCTCTCTCTCCCCACTGTGATGCTCTCTCTCTCTCTCCCCACTGTGATTCTCTCTCTCTCTCCCCACTGTGATGCTCTCTCTCCCCACTGTGAGCTTCCCCACTGTGATGTCTCTCTCTCTCCCCACTGTGATGCTCTCTCTCTCTCTCTCTCTCCCCACTGTGATGCTCTCTCTCTCCCTGTGATGCTCTCTCTCTCCCCACTGTGATGCTCTCTCTCCCCACTGTGATGCTCTCTTCTCTCTCCCCATGTGATGCTCTCTCTCCCCACTGTGATGCTCTCTCTCTCTCTCTCTCTCCCCACTGTGATGCTCTCTCTCTCCCCACTGTGATGCTCTCTCTCTCCCACTGTGATGCTCTCTCCCCACTGTGATGCTCTCTCCCCACTGTGATGCTCTCTCTCTCCTCTCTCCTCAGGGCAACCTGAGGAAGTTCATGGACCTCATCCAGCACAACCAGGTGGACAAAGTGTTGAAGTTGTTGGAGAGAGGCTTCGATCCCAACTACCATGACGGTGACACTGGTGGTGAGGAGGAACTCTGCACACAAACACAACGACCCACGAGGACTGGACACGAACACATGAGTCCCAAAACATATAGAGAGCCTTTAATAATTGTGAGGATGTCTGCTCGTGGTGTAACGGACCATCTGGTTAATGACACAGCCTAACATTAATAATCAGAGTGAATACAGTGTTACTGATGAGGGTTCTCCTCCAGGATCCAGTAGAACATGTGATCAGGACATCATGTGATCAGGCCATCATGTGATCATGTGATCAGTAGAGCATGTGATCCGGAGGTTCCCTTCAGTTACATGATGATGCGTTCAGGCTCTGCTCAGTGAACATAAGTACTGGCTGAAGGTAAATGATAACGTTCTCATGATGCGTTCAGGCTCTGCTCAGTGATCTCCCTCTGTCCTTCTCCCTCTGTCCTTCTCCCTCTGTCCTTCTCCCTCTGTCCTTCTCTCTCTGTCCTTCTCTCTCTGTCCTTCTCCCTCTGTCCTTCTCCCTCTGTCCTTCTCTCTCTGTCCTTCTCTCTCTGTCCTTCTCTCTGTCCTTCTCTCTCTGTCCTTCTCCCTCTGTCCTTCTCCCTCTGTCCTTCTCCCTCTGTCCTTCTCCCTCTGTCCTTCTCTCTCTGTCCTTCTCCCTCTGTCCTTCTCTCTCTGTCCTTCTCCCTCTGTCCTTCTCCCTCTGTCCTTCTCTCTGTCCTTCTCCCTCTGTCCTTCTCCCTCTGTCCTTCTCTCTGTCCTTCTCTCTGTCCTTCTGACTAGGTTCTGGGTTCTAGGTTTATATGGTTCCCCTCGTACCGGGAGTACGTGTTCCGACTGTTGAGTAAGATGTGTTCCTGTATGACTGTGTTCATGTGGAGATGATCAGTTATTGACTCCTTCCCTGTGTCGTTGTGTGGAGATTCATAAAGTCTTTGTTTACAATAACTCTATTTACTCAGAATGACTGAACACACACATTCCTCTCAGGAAATACCTGCTACACAACTCTGTTGACACAACTTTCTGTTGACACAACTCTCTGTTGACACAACTCTCTGTTGACACAACTCTCTGTTGACACAACTCTCTGTTGACACAACTCTCTGTTGACACAACTTTCTGTTGACACAACTCTCTGTTGACACAACTCTCTGTTGACACAACTCTCTGTTGACACAACTCTCTGTTGACACAACTCTCATGTTGACACAACTCTGTTGACACAACTCTCTGTTGACACAACTCTCATGTTGACACAACTCTCTGTTGACACAACTCTGTTGACACAACTCTCTGTTGACACAACTCTCATGTTGACACAACTCTGTTGACACAACTCTGTTGACACAACTCTCTGTTGACACAACTCTCATGTTGACACAACTCTGTTGACACAACTCTCTGTTGACACAACTCTCATGTTGACACAACTCTCTGTTGACACAACTCTCATGTTGACACAACTCTCATGTTGACACAACTCTCTGTTGACACAACTCTGTTGACACAACTCTCTGTTGACACAACTCTCATGTTGACACAACTCTGTTGACACAACTCTCATGTTGACACAACTCTCATGTTGACACAACTCTCTGTTGACACAACTCTCATGTTGACACAACTCTCATGTTGACACAACTCTCTGTTGACACAACTCTCTGTTGACACAACTCTGTTGACACAACTCTCATGTTGACACAACTCTCATGTTGACACAACTCTCATGTTGACACAACTCTGTTGACACAACTCTCTGTTGACACAACTCTCATGTTGACACAACTCTCTGTTGACACAACTCTCTGTTGACACAACTCTCATGTTGACACAACTCTCTGTTGACACAACTCTCTGTTGACACAACTCTCATGTTGACACAACTCTCTGTTGACACAACTCTCTGTTGACACAACTCTGTTGACACAACTCTCACACAACTCTCATGTTGACACAACTCTCTGTTGACACAACTCTCTGTTGACACAACTCTCATGTTGACACAACTCTGTTGACACAACTCTCATGTTGACACAACTCTCTGTTGACACAACTCTCATGTTGACACAACTCTCTGTTGACACAACTCTCTGTTGACACAACTCTGTTGACACAACTCTCTGTTGACACAACTCTCTGTTGACACAACTCTCATGTTGACACAACTCTCATGTTGACACAACTCTCTGTTGACACAACTCTCATGTTGACACAACTCTCTGTTGACACAACTCTCTGTTGACACAACTCTCATGTTGACACAACTCTGTTGACACAACTCTCATGTTGACACAACTCTCATGTTGACACAACTCTCTGTTGACACAACTCTGTTGACACAACTCTCTGTTGACACAACTCTCATGTTGACACAACTCTGTTGACACAACTCTCTGTTGACACAACTCTCATGTTGACACAACTCTCTGTTGACACAACTCTCTGTTGACACAACTCTGTTGACACAACTCTCTGTTGACACAACTCTCTGTTGACACAACTCTGTTGACACAACTCTCTGTTGACACAACTCTCATGTTGACACAACTCTCTGTTGACACAACTCTGTTGACACAACTCTCTGTTGACACAACTCTCATGTTGACACAACTCTCATGTTGACACAACTCTGTTGACACAACTCTCTGTTGACACAACTCTCATGTTGACACAACTCTGTTGACACAACTCTCTGTTGACACAACTCTCTGTTGACACAACTCTCATGTTGACACAACTCTCTGTTGACACAACTCTCTGTTGACACAACTCTGTTGACACAACTCTCTGTTGACACAACTCTCTGTTGACACAACTCTGTTGACACAACTCTCTGTTGACACAACTCTCTGTTGACACAACTCTCTGTTGACACAACTCTGTTGACACAACTCTCTGTTGACACAACTCTCTGTTGACACAACTCTCATGTTGACACAACTCTCATGTTGACACAACTCTCTGTTGACACAACTCTGTTGACACAACTCTCTGTTGACACAACTCTCATGTTGACACAACTCTGTTGACACAACTCTCATGTTGACACAACTCTCATGTTGACACAACTCTCTGTTGACACAACTCTCATGTTGACACAACTCTCTGTTGACACAACTCTGTTGACACAACTCTCATGTTGACACAACTCTCATGTTGACACAACTCTCATGTTGAC
>JACSYO010001551.1:70000-75800 GCA_016806645.1 Ophiodon elongatus
AATATTTTGGTTGAATCAATGAGTCCAATGAGCCCGACCAATCGGGGACGGGCATCCTGCCTCTACTTCCTGCTTGTGTCTGTGGAGGTCTGAAGGGACGAGTTGTTGGAGACACTGAGCTGCTTATTAAAATGAATCGTTCATTTCATGTATCTCTTACCGACCACGGCTCATTAAATCTATGATTGAAGGAAACACAAAACGTTACTTAAAGCAAATGATGACCACTTATAGTTACACATTATGAGTATGTTTATAATGCATTTATAGAAAGTATTACCAAAAGGGTCATATTATTATTATTATTATTATAATAATAAAACTTCCTTTGAAGAGACCATTGTCCCCATAACTTAAAAATCTGAACTCTGGAAACTACAAACGTGATGACTCACCTTGTACCCTCCTCTCTGTATCACACACACACACACACACACACACACACACACACACACACACACCCTCAGACGCTGCTGGAGCTGGGAGCCTCTCCGGACTACAAGGACAGCCGGGGCCTGACCCCCCTGTACCACAGCGTGTTGGGGGGCGGAGACCCGGCCTGCTGCGAGCTGCTGCTCAGACGCCACGCCACGGTGAGCTGCCAGGACGAGAACGGCTGGCACGAAGTCCACCAGGTGAACACACACACACACACACACACACACACACACACACACACACACACACACACACACACACACACACACACACACACACACACACACAGCCTTTTGGCTGCTTGCTCACTGGGAACAGCTGGTATTGGAGGAAGCATTACTAAAGCACACACACTTGGCAGCTGTTACACTGTTGAAGGAGATAAAGCCGTTTAAGGACAACTGCCCGGCTGCACACACACACACACACACACACACACACACACACACACACACACACACACAGTGTGTGTTCAGGCCCATGAGCTTTATCAGATCGCTGATATCTCTGTCCTGCTGTCGAGCTGCAGAACCCCGCCATCCCTCCCCCCACCGTCCCCCTCTCTGCTCCCCCCTACCCCTCGGGTCTCGGTGGCAGCAGCCAGCAGGCCGACCCAGGCTTCCCTCTCACCCGCAACACGTTCCAGCTCGTTCTGGGATTCCGAGGCGTTCCCAGGCCAGCTGAGATATAATCCCTCCAGCGTGTCCTGGGTCTTCCCCGGGGCCTCCTACCAGGTGGGCGTGCCTGGAAAACCTCTAACGGGAGGAAACCAGGAGGCCTCCTGATCAGATGCCCGAACCACCTCAGCTGACTCCTTTAGACACGAAGGAGTAGCGCCTCAACTCCAAGTTCCCTCCTGATGTCCGAGCTCCTTACCCTATCTCTAAGGCTGAGCCCTACAGAGGAAACTCATCTCCTTACCCTATCTCTAAGGCTGAGCCCTACAGAGGAGACTCATCTCCTTACCCTATCTCTAAGGCTGAGCCCAGCCACCCTACAGAGGAAACTCATCTCCTTACCCTATCTCTAAGGCTGAGCCCGGCCACCCTACAGAGGAAACTCATCTCCTTACCCTATCTCTAAGGCTGAGCCCACCCTACAGAGGAAACTCATCTCCTTACCCTATCTCTAAGGCTGAGCCCAGCCACCCTACAGAGGAAACTCATCTCCTTACCCTATCTCTAAGGCTGAGCCCGGCCACCCTACAGAGGAAACTCATCTCCTTACCCTATCTCTAAGGCTGAGCCCTACAGAGGAAACTCATCTCCTTACCCTATCTCTAAGGCTGAGCCCTACGGAGGAAACTCATTTCCTTACCCTATCTCTAAGGCTGAGCCCTACAGAGGAAACCCATCTCCTTACCCTATCTCTAAGGCTGAGCCCGGCCACCCTACGGAGGAAACTCATCTCCTTACCCTATCTCTAAGGCTGAGCCCGCCATCCTACAGAGGAAACTCATCTCCTTACCCTATCTCTAAGGCTGAGCCCGGCCACCCTACAAAGGAAACTCATCTCCTTACCCTATCTCTAAGGCTGAGCCCAGCCACCCTACGGAGAAAACTCATCTCCTTACCCTATCTCTAAGGCTGAGCCCTACAGAGGAAACTCATCTCCTTACCCTATCTCTAAGGCTGAGCCCTACAGAGGAAACTCATCTCCTTACCCTATCTCTAAGGCTGAGCCCTGCCAACCTACAGAGGAAACTCATCTCCTTACCCTATCTCTAAGGCTGAGCCCTACAGAGGAAACTCATCTCCTTACCCTATCTCTAAGGCTGAGCCCGCCACCCTACAGAGGAAACTCATCTCCTTACCCTATCTCTAAGGCTGAGCCCAGCCACCCTACAGAGGAAACTCATCTCCTTACCCTATCTCTAAGGCTGAGCCCAGCCACCCTACAAAGGAAACTCATCTCCTTACCCTATCTCTAAGGCTGAGCCCGGCCACCCTAGAAAGGAAACTCATCTCCTTACCCTATCTCTAAGGCTGAGCCCGGCCACCCTACAAAGGAAACTCATCTCCTTACCCTATCTCTAAGGCTGAGCCCGGCCACCCTACAAAGGAAACTCATCTCCTTACCCTATCTCTAAGGCTGAGCCCGGCCACCCTACGGAGAAAACTCATCATCGACAAAAACCCAGAGGGACCCGGTCGAAGGCCTTCTCCAAGTCCACAAAACACATGTAGACTGGTTGGGCAAACTCCCAGAGCCCCTCCAGTAGTCTGAGAGGGTAAAGAGCTGGTCCACTGTTCCACGACCGGGACGGAATCCACACTGCTCCTCTTGAATCCGAGGTTCGACAATCGGTCGGAGCTCCTTTCCAACACCCTGCATAAACTTTCCCAGGGAGGCTGAGTAGTGTGATACCCCGATAGAGAGGCTGAGTAGTGTGATACCCCGATAGAGAGGCTGAGTAGTGAGATACCCCGATAGAGAGGCTGAGTAGTGTGATACCCCGATAGAGAGGCTGAGTAGTGTGATACCCCGATAGAGAGGCTGAGTAGTGAGATACCCCGATAGAGAGGATGAGTAGTGAGATACCCCGATAGAGAGGCTGAGTAGTGTGATACCCCGATAGAGAGGATGAGTAGTGTGATACCCCGATAGAGAGGCTCAGTAGTGTGATACCCCGATAGAGAGGCTGAGTAGTGTGATACCCCGATAGAGAGGCTGAGTAGTGTGATACCCCGATAGAGAGGATGAGTAGTGTGATACCCCGATAGAGAGGATGAGTAGTGTGATACCCCGATAGAGAGGCTGAGTAGTGTGATACCCCGATAGAGAGGCTGAGTAGTGTGATACCCCGATAGAGAGGCTCAGTAGTGAGATACCCCGATAGAGAGGATGAGTAGTGAGATACCCCGATAGAGAGGATGAGTAGTGAGATACCCCGATAGAGAGGCTGAGTAGTGAGATACCCCGATAGAGAGGATGAGTAGTGTGATACCCCGATAGAGAGGCTGAGTAGTGAGATACCCCGATAGAGAGGATGAGTAGTGTGATACCCCGATAGAGAGGCTGAGTAGTGTGATACCCCGATAGAGAGGCTGAGTAGTGAGATACCCCGATAGAGAGGATGAGTAGTGTGATACCCCGATAGAGAGGCTGAGTAGTGAGATACCCCGATAGAGAGGCTGAGTAGTGAGATACCCCGATAGAGAGGCTGAGTAGTGTGATACCCCGATAGAGAGGCTGAGTAGTGAGATACCCCGATAGAGAGGATGAGTAGTGTGATACCCCGATAGAGAGGCTGAGTAGTGTGATACCCCGATAGAGAGGCTGAGTAGTGTGATACCCCGATAGAGAGGCTGAGTAGTGTGATACCCCGATAGAGAGGCTGAGTAGTGAGATACCCCGATAGAGAGGCTGAGTAGTGAGATACCCCGATAGAGAGGCTGAGTAGTGAGATACCCCGATAGAGAGGCTGAGTAGTGAGATACCCCGATAGAGAGGCTGAGTAGTGTGATACCCCGATAGAGAGGCTGAGTAGTGTGATACCCCGATAATTCGAGCACACTCTCCAGTCCCCCTTTTTGAAAATGGGAACCACCACCCCGGTCTGCCAGTCCATGGGCTCTGTTCCCGACCCCCATGCGACATTGAAAAGGCGTGTCAGCCAAGACAGCCCAACAACGTCCAGCGCCTTCAGCATCTCAGGGCGGATCTCATCCCCCCGGCGCCACCAAAGAGCTTTTTGAGTACCCTAGTGGCCTCTGCCAAGGATATGGATGCGACCCCCCCCCCCCGAGTCTTCAGGCGCTGCCTCCTCTATAGAGGACATGTTGGCCGGGTTTAGGACAAATATAATTTAATTTAATTTCAAAATAATCATCCGTCCCGTGAACGTCCACGACGTCACCATGACGATAACGGAGTCGGTCCAGAAAAGAAACACCTTCTTGTTTTTGACCGTCTTTCTCTCTCCACTCCTCCCTCTCTTCTCCTCTCCTCCCTCTCTTCTCTTCTCCTCTCTTCTCCTCTCCTCTCCTCTTCTCCTTCTCTTCTCCTCTCCTCTCCTCTCCTCTCTTCTCCACTCCTCCCTCTCCTCTCCACTCCTCTCCTCTCCTCTCCTCTCCTCTCCTCTCTCCTCCTCTCCTCTTCTCCCTCTCCTCTCCACTCCTCTCCTCTCCTCTCCTCTCCTCTCCTCTCTCCTCCTCTCCTCTTCTCCCTCTCCTCTCTTCTCCTCTCCTCTCCTCTCTTCTCCTCTCTTCTCTCTCATCTCCTCTCTCCCCTCTCTCCTCTCTTCTCTCCTCTCTCCTCTTTTCTCTTCTCTCCTCTCTCCTCTCTCTCCTCTTTTCTCTCCTCTCTCCTCTCCTCTCTTATGCGTAATGCATCTTATAAATGTAAGCCATGTTTTAATCATGTAAATAATAAATATGTTTGTCATGTCATGTCATCATCATGTCATCATGTCATGTCATGTCATCATGTCATGTCAAATAATAAATAATAATGTAATGTCATCATAAATGTAAGTAATAATGTGTTTTAATGATAAATAATGACAATATTAAATAATGTATTAAATGAATGAAGGCAGGCAGTAGTAAATGTAATAGTAATATTAATGTGTTTGTAATGAAATGTATTAAATATTAATATGTTTTAATAAATAATAATGACATGTGTTTTAGTAATAATGGTGTAAAATATTAAATGAAGAAACGTAGTAATATTAAATATGTTATATGTGATTAAATGTATGACATTAAATAATAGTAATGTTATTAATAAATATGAGTGTAAATAATAAATATTAATATGTTTTAATAATAAATATGACAATAATAATGAAATATATTAAATATGTAAATATGCTCTTTTTTCTTTTCTCCTCTCTCCTCTCCTCTCCTCTCTCCTCTCTCCTCTCTTCTCTCCTCTCTCCTCTCTCTCTCTTCTCTCCTCTCTCCTCTCCTCTCTCCTCTCTTCTCTCCTCTCTCCTCTCTTCTCTCCTCTCTCCTCTCTCTCTTTTCTCCTCTCTCCTCTCTCCTCTCTCCTCTCTTCTCTCCTCTCTCCTCTCTCCTCTCTCTCTCTCTCCTCTCTCCTCTCTTCTCTCCTCTCCTCTCTCCTCTCCTCTCTCCTCTTCTCTCCTCTCTCCTCTCTTCTCTCCTCTTCCTCTCTCTCTCTCTCCTCTCTCCTCTCTTCTCTCCTCTCTCCTCTCTCCTCTCTCCTCTCTTCTCTCTCCTCTCTTCTCTCTCCTCTCTCTCTCTCTCCTCTCTCTCCTCTCCTCTCTTCTCTCTCTCCTCTCTCCTCTCTCCTCTCTCCTCTCTCCTCTCCTCTCTCCTCTCTCTCTTCTCTCCTCTCTCCTCTCTCCTCTCTTCTCTCCTCTCTCCTCTCCTCTCTCCTCTTTTCTCTCCTCTCT
>JACSYO010001553.1:0-29879 GCA_016806645.1 Ophiodon elongatus
AGTTGATGCTTTTTCTTGATTGTCATTTGAAATGTTTTTATTCATTATTATTTTTATATAATAATAGATATGTATACATATATATATTTATATATATATATATATACATATATATTTATTATTTATATATGTATAAATATAATATCTATATATATAATATTTATATATTTATTTTATATTATATTTATATATATATATAGATTTATATATATATATATATATATTATATATATACATTATGTTTTTCTGTGTCAACTGAGGTGTAATGTAGTCTTCTCTCCAGATATATATATACATTATTATTATATATATATATATATATATATATATATATATATACTTAAATGTATATATACATATATACTTAAATATATGTATATATTTATTTGATGTAATATATTCTTCTCTCCATATATATATATATATTTATATATATATATATATATATATATATATATATTTATTTAATGTAATGTATTCTTCTCTCCATATATATATATATATATATATATATTTAATTTAATTTATTATTCTCTCCATATATAGATATATATATATATATATATATATATATTTATTTAATGTAAGGTATTCTTCTCTCCATATATATTTTCCTCCCTGAAGGCAGAACAATGGAGGACTGAGTTGTTTGTCACAGTCTCCTTTAATTAAGATGAATTGTACCTGTGAGGATCCTCTGGCGGAGTTTAGCCCGGATGCTGCCGGCTAAACGCCAAAACACCAGCTCATCAAAATGTCAGTGGGGGAGGGGGAGCAGGGGAGGGGGGGTGGGGGGTTGGGAGTAGAGGGGAGGGAGGGGGGGCAGCAAACAGAAGCTATAGATCTTATTGACGTCATTATTGATGCTTCGCGGTGTCACTGTGGGACAGCCAGCAAATATCAGTATTTTTAAGCATTACAAAAATCTAAGAAATGAAAAGTCAAATTATGAAAAAAAATAATTCTCATCTTTATATTTACAGAAATATTTACTTTGTTGAAAACTAAATACTCAAACTTTAAAATTCATAAAATATTCTATAAGTTCAATTCATCTGTGAAGCCAAAAAGGAACAAATAAAGCAATTTAACCTATCTAGTCATATTATTATTATTAGTTATTCTTTTAACCAGATATTTATCCTGAGATAATTTTATTATTATTATTATAATTATTATTATTAGTTATTATTTTAACCAGATATTTATCCAGACATAATTGTATTATTATTATTAGTTATTTTTTTAACAATATATTTATCCTGACATCATTTTATTATTATTATTATTATTAGTTATTCTTTTAAGATATTTATCATGAGATCATGTTATTATTTGTATTATTATTATTATTAGATATTCTTTTTAGACATTCATCCTTGGATCATGTTATTATTATTATTCATTTGAATACATTTACCCTGAGACCATTTTATTATTATTATTATTATTAATATTATTCCTTTAATAAATTTATCCTGAGATCATGTTATTATTATTATTATTATTATTATTCCTTTAATAAATTTATTCTGAGATCATGTTATTATTATTATTATTATTATTATTATTATTATTATTATTATTATTATTAGTCCTTTAATACATTCACCCTGACATCACGTTCCTGAACAATGGCCTCCTTGTTGTCCCTGATTGAGCCGTCAGGAGAACAAACGGGTCGGCGGAGCAACATTTCCCATGAGTCCGTCTGTGTGTCTCTAAGCAGAGCCGTCCCATCTTAATCTGTTCTGCATGCTAAGCAGAGCCCCCCCCCCCCCCCCCATCCAGATTGTTATAAATGCTGTTTATGGTCCTGCTATGACAACTGTGAAGGGCACGCTGGAGGAGTGATCTCAGGATTACCTCCTCAGCCAATCAGAGGCGAGACACGCTGTAAACGACCTGCAGGCTAATAAAGGAGACGCTGCTCCGCCGGGACCAAAAGAAGAGGAGCTGTTATTATTATTATTATTGTTATTAGTATTCATAACACCAAAGCCTCTCACTTCATTTCAGTCACGTTTGTTTTATCTTATTTGTCTATTGATTTTGAATAAAGGATATTATTGCAAGGCTATAGGAGCAGAAGCTACTTCAATAAAGCTCAGCGGCGCATACAGAAGTATGAAGATGTATTTAATCCATTTACTAGTCAAAGTAAATGGATTAAATACATACCCTCCCTCCCTATCTCTAGACCTCTCATAAGCAGACTGACATGTTCAGTTATGGAGATGTTACATTAAGTTGGACGTAAACAGAGGAGTGCAGCCTCCATCTTTAAAGGAGCACTCATTCTGGTAAAACAGTGATGATGATGATGTCACAGTGACGATGATGTCACAGTGATGTCATCAGGGAGAGTGCAATGAATTGTGGACTCTCACAAGTACAACAACTTCATTTGTTTGCATTTCAACTTTTAATGAAAAGTAATCTTTGCAGACTGAATACATTACATTTCATTTATCAGACTCTTTTATCCAAAGAGATACAATAAGTGATTCAACATGAGAGTTCAAACCAGAACAACAAGAATCAAGAAAGAACATTTCCTCCAGAAAGACAAACTACCAAGTGTATAAGTAAGAGACATTTAAGTGCTACTAACGTACTACGACATATATATGTGTAAATATATATATATATATATGTATATATACATATATACATATATATATACACAAACTACTAAAGTACTACTTCTTTATTCCAGGAATAGTCTGAAGAGATATGTGTTTAGTTCCTGGTGAAGATGTAGAGACTTCCTGCTGTCCTGATGTCATTGGGCTCATTCCACCATTTAGGAGCAGGACAGCAAACATGTGATGTTGTTGAGTGTTTAGCTCAGTGACGGTTAAACCAGGTCCTGGTGTGAGGTTAGACCATGTCCTGGTGTAAGGTTAGACCAGGTCCTGGTGTAAGGTTAGACCATGTCCTGGTGTAAGGTTAGACCATGTCGTGGTGTAAGGTTAGACCAGGTCCTGGTGTAAGGTCAGAACATGTCCTGGTGTGAGGTTAGAACATGTCCTGGTGTAAGGTTAGACCATGTCCTGGTGTGAGGTTAGACCATGTCCTGTTGTAAGGTTAGACAATGTCCTGGTGTGAGGTTAAACCAGGTCCTGGTGTGAGGTTAGACCATGTCCTGGTGTAAGGTTAGAACATGTCCTGGTGTAAGGTTAGACCATGTCCTGGTGTGAGGTTAGACCATGTCCTGGTGTAAGGTTAGACCATGTCCTGGTGTGAGGTTAAACCAGGTCCTGGTGTGAGGTTAGACCATGTCCTGGTGTAAGGTTAGAACACGTCCTGGTGTGAGGTTAGAACATGTCCTGGTGTAAGGTTAGACCATGTCCTGGTGTGAGGTTAGACCAGGTCCTGGTGTAAGGTTAGACCTTGTCCTGGTGTGAGGTTAGACCATGTCCTGGTGTGAGGTTAGACCATGTCCTGGTGTAAGGTTAGACCATGTCCTGGTGTAAGGTTAGAACATGTCCTGGTGTGAGGTTAGACCATGTCCTGGTGTGAGGTTAGACCATGTCCTGGTGTAAGGTTAGACCATGTCCTGGTGTCAGTTTAGACCATGTCCTGGTGTAAGGTTAGACCATGTCCTGGTGTGAGGTTAGACCATGTCCTGGTGTGAGGTTAGACCACGTCCTGGTGTGAGGTTAGACCACGTCCTGGTGTGAGGTTAGACCACGTCCTGGTGTGAGGTTAGACCAGGTCCTGGTGTAAGGTTAGACCATTTCCTGAGTAAGGTTAGAGGTTAGACCATGTCCTGGTGTGAGGTTAGACCATGTCCTGGTGTAAGGTTAGACCATGTCCTGATATAAGGTTAGACCAGGTCCTGGTGTAAGGTTAGACCATGTCATGGTGTAAGGTTAGACCAAATCCTGGTGTAAGGTTAGACCATGTCATGGTGTAAGGTTAGACCATGTCCTGGTGTAAGGTTAGACCATGTCATGGTGTAAAGTTAAACCAGGTCCTGGTGTAAGGTTAGACCATGTCCTGGTGTAAGGTTAAACCAGGTCCTGGTGTAAGGTTAGACCAGGTCCTGGTGTAAGGTTAGACCAGGTCCTGGTGTAAGTTTAGACCATGTCCTAACCAGCAGCAATACAGCATGTAGATATAATTAGTGAATATGAACACGCCATCAAGCATGTACATATAATTAGTGAATATGGACACGCCATCCAGCATGTAGATATAATTAGTGAATATGGACACGCCATCCAGCATGTAGATATAATTAGTGAATATGGACACGCCATCCAGCATGTAGATATAACTAGTGAATATGAACACGCCATCCAGCATGTAGATATAATTAGTGAATATGGACACGCCATCCAACATGTACATATAATTAGTGAATATGGACACGCCATCCAGCATGTAGATATAATTAGTGAATATGAACACGCCATCCAGCATGTAGATATAATTAGTGAATATGGACACGCCATCCAGCATGTACATATAATTAGTGAATATGGACACGCCATCCAGCATGTACATATAATTAGTGAATATGGACACGCCATCCAGCATGTATATATAATTAGTGAATATGGACACGCCATCCAGCATGTAGATATAATTAGTGAATATGGACACGCCATCCAGCATGTACATATAATTAGTGAATATGGACACGCCATTCAGCTTGTACATATAATGACTGAATATGAACACGCCATCCAGCATGTAGATATAATTAGTGAATATGGACACACCATCCAGCATGTACATATAATTAGTGAATATGGACACGCCACCCAGCATGTACATATAATTAGTGAATATGGACACGCCACCCAGCATGTATATATAATTAGTGAATATGAACACGCCATCCAGCATGTACATATAATGACTGAATATGGACACGCCATCCAGCATGTAGATATAATTAGTGAATATGAACACGCCATCCAGCATGTACATATAATTAGTGAATATGGACACGCCATCCAGCATGTGGATATAATTAGTGAATATGGACACGCCATCCAGCATGTGGATACAATTAGTGAATATGGACACGCCATCCAGCATGTATATATAATTCGTGAATATGGACACGCCATCCAGCATGTACATATAATTAATGAATATGAACACGCCATCCAGCATGTAGATATAATTAGTGAATATGGACACGCCATCCAACATGTACATATAATTAGTGAATATGGACACGCCATCCAGCATGTAGATATAATTCGTGAATATGGACACGCCATCCAGCATGTACATATAATTAGTGAATATGGACACGCCATCCAGCATGTAGATATAATTCGTGAATATGGACACGCCATCCAACATGTACATATAATTAGTGAATATGGACACGCCATCCAGCATGTATATATAATTCGTGAATATGGACACGCCATCCAGCATGTACATATAATTAATGAATATGAACACGCCATCCAGCATGTAGATATAATTAGTGAATATGAACACGCCATCCAGCATGTACATATAATTAGTGAATATGAACACACCATCCAGCATGTAGATATAATTAGTGAATATGGACACGCCATCCAGCATGTAGATATAATTAGTGAATATGAACACGCCATCCAGCATGTAGATATAATTAGTGAATATGAACACGCCATCCAGCATGTAGATATAATTAGTGAATATGGACACGCCATCCAGCATGTAGATATAATTAGTGAATATGAACACGCCATCCAGCATGTAGATATAATTAGTGAATATGAACACGCCATCCAGCATGTACATATAATTAGTGAATATGAACACGCCATCCAGCATGTACATATAATTAGTGAATATGAACACGCCATCCAGCATGTACATATAATTAGTGAATATGGACACGCCATCCAGCATGTAGATATAATTAGTGAATATGAACACGCCATCCAGCATGTACATATAATTAGTGAATATGAACACGCCATCCAGCATGTACATATAATTAGTGAATATGAACACGCCATCCAGCATGTACATATAATTAGTGAATATGAACACGCCATCCAGCATGTAGATATAATTAGTGAATATGGACACACCATCCAGCATGTACATATAATTAGTGAATATGGACACGCCACCCAGCATGTACATATAATTAGTGAATATGGACACGCCACCCAGCATGTACATATAATTAGTGAATATGAACACGCCATCCAGCATGTACATATAATGAGTGAATATGGACACGCCATCCAGCATGTAGATATAATTAGTGAATATGAACACGCCATCCAGCATGTACATATAATTAGTGAATATGGACACGCCATCCAGCATGTGGATATAATTAGTGAATATGGACACGCCATCCAGCAGGTGGATATAATTAGTGAATATGGACACGCCATCCAGCAGGTGGATATAATTAGTGAATATGGACACGCCATCCAGCATGTGGATATAATTAGTGAATATGGACACGCCATCCAGCATGTGGATATAATTAGTGAATATGGACACGCCATCCAGCATGTGGATATAATTAGTGAATATGGACACGCCATCCAGCATGTGGATATAATTAGTGAATATGGACACGCCATCCAGCATGTGGATATAATTAGTGAATATGGACACGCCATCCAGCATGTGGATACAATTAGTGAATATGGACACGCCATCCAGCATGTACATATAATTAGTGAATATGGACACGCCATCCAGCATGTATATATAATAAGTGAATATGGACACGCCATCCAGCACGTACATGGTGGTGAATATGAACCGCCATCCAGCATGTATATATAATTAGTGAATATGGACACGCCATCCACCATGTATATATAATTAGAGAATATGGACGCCATCCAGCATGTACATAATTCGTGTATGGACACGCCATCCAGCATGTACATATAATTAGTGAATATGGACAGCACGCCATCCAGCATGTAGATATAATTAGTGAATATGGACACGCCATCCAGCATGTAGATATAATTAGTGAATATGGACCGCCATCAGCACGTAAAATATAATTAGTGAATATGAACAGCCATCCAGCATGTATATATAATTGATGAATATGGACCGCCATCCACCATGTATATATAATTAGAGAATATGGACAACGCCATCCAGCATGTACATATAATTAGTGAATATGGACACGCCATCCAGCATGAATATAGTGGTAATTATGGACACGCCATCCAGCATGTGGATATGAAGTGGTGAATATGGACCCATGCATCCAGCATGTGGATACAATTAGTGAATATGGACACGCCATCCAGCATGTATATATATGCATTGAATATGGACCGCCATCCAGCATGTAGATATAATTAGTGAATATGAACACGCCATCCAGCATGTAGATATAATTAGTGAATATGGACACGCCATCCAACATGTACATATAATTAGTGAATATGGACACGCCATCCAGCATGTAGATATGATTAGTGAATATGAACACGCCATCCAGCATGTAGATATAATTAGTGAATATGGACACGCCATCCAGCATGTACATATAATTAGTGAATATGAACACGCCATCCAGCATGTAGATATAATTAGTGAATATGGACACGCCATTCAGCTTGTACATATAATGACTGAATATGAACACGCCATCCAGCATGTAGATATAATTAGTGAATGTGAACACGCCATCCAGCATGTCCATATAATTAATGAATATGGAAACGCCATTCACCATGTACATATAATTAGTGAATATGAACACGCCATCCAGCATGTAGATATAATTAGTGAATATGGACACACCATCCAGCATGTACATATAATTAGTGAATATGGACACGCCACCCAGCATGTACATATAATTAGTGAATATGGACACGCCACCCAGCATGTACATATAATTAGTGAATATGAACACGCCATCCAGCATGTACATATAATGAGTGAATATGGACACGCCATCCAGCATGTACATATAATTAGTGAATATGGACACGCCATCCAGAATGTATATAGAATTAGTGAATATGGACACGCCATCCAGCCTGTACATATAATTAGTGAATATGGACACGCCATCCAGCAGGTGGCTATAATTAGTGAATATGGACACGCCATCCAGCATGTAGATATAATTAGTGAATATGGACACGCCATCCAACATGTACATATAATTAGTGAATATGGACACGCCATCCAGCATGTAGATATAATTCGTGAATATGGACACGCCATCCAGCATGTACATATAATTAGTGAATATGGACACGCCATCCAGCATGTACATATAGTCGTGAATATGGACACGCCATCCAGCATGTATATATATAATAAGTGAATATGGACACGCCATCAACCTGTACATATAATTAGTGAATATGGACCGCCATCCAGCAGGTGGATATAATTGATGAATATGGACACGCCATCCCAGCACGTAAAGATATAATTAGTGAATATGGACACGCCATCCAGCATGTGGATATAATTAGTGAATATGGACACGCCATCCAGCCTGTACATATAATTAGTGAATATGGACACGCCATCCAGCATGTACATATAATTAGTGAATATGGACACGCCATCCAGCATGTAGATATAATTAGTGAATATGGACACGCCATCCACCATGTATATATAATTAGTGAATATGAACACGCCATCCAGCATGTATATATAATTAGTGAATATGGACACGCCATCCAGCCTGTACATATAATTAGTGAATATGGACACGCCATCCAGCAGGTGGATATAATTAGTGAATATGGACACGCCATCCTTACGTAGATATAATTAGTGAATATGAACACGCCATCCAGCATGTATAATTAGTGAATATGGACACGCCATCCACCATGTATATATAATTAGAGAATATGGACCGCATGCATCCAGCATGTACATATAATTCGGTATATATGGACACGCCATCCAGCATGTACATATAATGAGTGAATATGGACACGCCATCCAGCATGTAGATATAATTAGTGAATGAACACGCCATCCAGCATGTACATATAGTGAATATGGACACGCCATCCCTAGCATGTGGATATAATTAGTGAATATGGACACGCCATCCAGCAGGTGGATATAATTAGTGAATATGGACACGCCATCCAGCATGTGGATATAATTAGTGAATATGGACACGCCATCCAGCATGTGGATATAATTAGTGAATATGGACACGCCATCCAGCATGTGGATATAATTAGTGAATATGGACACGCCATCATGTGGATACAATTAGTGAATATGGACACGCCATCCAGCATGTACATATAATGAGTGAATATGGACACGCCATCCAGCATGTACATATAATGAGTGAATATGGACACGCCATCCAGCATGTACATATAATTAGTGAATATGGACACGCCATCCAGCATGTACATATAATTAGTGAATATGGACACGCCATCCAGCATGTAGATATAATTAGTGAATATGGACACGCCATCCAGCAGGTGGATATAATTAGTGAATAAGGACACGCCATCCAGCAGGTGGATATAATTAGTGAATAAGGACACGCAATCCAGCATGTGGATATAATTAGTGAATATGGACACGCCATCCAGCATGTGGATATAATTAGTGAATATGGACACGCCATCCAGCAGCTGGATATAATTAGTGAATAAGGACACGCCATCCAGCATGTGGATATAATTAGTGAATATGGACACGCCATCCAGCATGTACATATAATTAGTGAATATGGACACGCCATCCAGCATGTACATATAATTAGTGAATATGGACACGCCATCTAGAATGTATATAGAATTAGTGAATATGGACACGCCATCCAGCCTGTACATATAATTAGTGAATATGGACACGCCATCCAGCAGGTGGATATAATTAGTGAATATGGACACGCCATCCAGCACGTAGATATAATTAGTGAATATGAACACGCCATCCAGCATGTATATATAATTAGTGAATATGGACACGCCATCCACCATGTATATATAATTAGAGAATATGGACACGCCATCCAGCATGTACATATAATTCGTGTATATGGACACGCCATCCAGCATGTACATATAATTAGTGAATATGGACACGCCATCCAGCATGTAGATATAATTAGTGAATATGGACACGCCATCCAGCATGTAGATATAATTAGTGAATATGGACACGCCATCCAGCACGTAGATATAATTAGTGAATATGAACACGCCATCCAGCATGTATATATAATTAGTGAATATGGACACGCCATCCACCATGTATATATAATTAGAGAACATGGACACGCCATCCAGCATGTACATATAATTAGTGAATATGGACACGCCATCCAGCATGTAGATATAATTAGTGAATATGGACACGCCATCCAGCAGGTGGATATAATGAGTGAATATGGACACGCCATCCAGCATGTGCATATAATTAGTGAATATGGACACGCCATCCAGCATGTATATATAATTCGTGAATATGGACACGCCATCCAGCATGTATATATAATTCGTGAATATGGACACGCCATCCAGCATGTACATATAATTAGTGAATATGGACACGCCATCCAGCATGTAGATATAATTAGTGAATATGGACACGCCATCCAGCAGGTGGATATAATGAGTGAATATGGACACGCCATCCAGCATGTATATATAATTAGTGAATATGGACACGCCATCCAGCATGTATATATAATTCGTGAATATGGACACGCCATCCAGCATGTACATATAATTAATGAATATGAACACGCCATCCAGCATGTAGATATAATTAGTGAATATGGACACGCCATCCAACATGTACATATAATTAGTGAATATGGACACGCCATCCAGCATGTAGATATAATTAGTGAATATGAACACGCCATCCAGCATGTACATATAATTAGTGAATATGAACACGCCATCCAGCATGTACATATAATTAGTGAATATGAACACACCATCCAGCATGTACATATAATTAGTGAATATGAACACGCCACCCAGCATGTACATATAATTAGTGAATATGAACACGCCACCCAGCATGTACATATAATTAGTGAATATGAACACGCCATCCAGCATGTACATATAATTACTGAATATGGACACGCCATCCAGCATGTACATATAATTAGTGAATATGAACACGCCATCCAGCATGTACATATAATTAGTGAATATGGACACGCCATCCAGCATGTGGATATAATTAGTGAATATGGACACGCCATCCAGCATGTGGATACAATTAGTGAATATGGACACGCCATCCAGCATGTATATATAATTCGTGAATATGGACACGCCATCCAGCATGTACATATAATTAATGAATATGAACATGCATCAGCATGTAGATATAATTAGTGAATATGGACACGCCATCCAACATGTACATATAATTAGTGAATATGGACACGCCATCCAGCATGTAGATATGATTAGTGAATATGAACACGCCATCCAGCATGTAGATATAATTAGTGAATATGGACACGCCATCCAGCATGTACATATAATTAGTGAATATGAACACGCCATCCAGCATGTACATATAATTAGTGAATATGGACACGCCATCCAGCATGTAGATATAATTAGTGAATATGAACACGCCATCCAGCATGTACATATAATTAGTGAATATGGACACGCCATCCAGCATGTACATATAATTAGTGAATATGAACACGCCATCCAGCATGTACATATAATTAGTGAATATGAACACGCCATCAAGCATGTAGATATAATTAGTGAATATGGACACACCATCCAGCATGTACATATAATTAGTGAATATGGACACGCCACCCAGCATGTACATATAATTAGTGAATATGGACACGCCACCCAGCATGTACATATAATTAGTGAATATGAACACGCCATCCAGCATGTACATATAATGAGTGAATATGGACACGCCATCCAGCATGTAGATATAATTAGTGAATATGAACACGCCATCCAGCATGTACATATAATTAGTGAATATGGACACGCCATCCAGCATGTGGATATAATTAGTGAATATGGACACGCCATCCAGCAGGTGGATATAATTAGTGAATATGGACACGCCATCCAGCATGTGGATATAATTAGTGAATATGGACACGCCATCCAGCATGTGGATATAATTAGTGAATATGGACACGCCATCCAGCATTTGGATATAATTAGTGAATATGGACACGCCATCCAGCATGTGGATACAATTAGTGAATATGGACACGCCATCCAGCATGTACATATAATTAGTGAATATGGACACGCCATCCAGCATGTATATATAATAAGTGAATATGGACACGCCATCCAGCCTGTACATATAATTAGTGAATATGGACACGCCATCCAGCAGGTGGATATAATTAGTGAATATGGACACGCCATCCAGCACGTAGATATAATTAGTGAATATGGACACGCCATCCAGCATGTGGATATAATTAGTGAATATGGACACGCCATCCAGCATGTGGATATAATTAGTGAATATGGACACGCCATCCAGCATGTGGATATAATTAGTGAATATGGACACGCCATCCAGCATGTGGATACAATTAGTGAATATGGACACGCCATCCAGCATGTACATATAATTCGTGAATATGGACACGCCATCCAGCATGTATATATAATAAGTGAATATGGACACGCCATCCAGCCTGTACATATAATTAGTGAATATGGACACGCCATCCAGCAGGTGGATATAATTAGTGAATATGGACACGCCATCCAGCACGTAGATATAATTAGTGAATATGAACACGCCATCCAGCATGTATATATAATTAGTGAATATGGACACGCCATCCACCATGTATATATAATTAGAGAATATGGACACGCCATCCAGCATGTACATATAATTCGTGTATATGGACACGCCATCCAGCATGTACATATAATGAGTGAATATGGACACGCCATCCAGCATGTAGATATAATTAGTGAATATGAACACGCCATCCAGCATGTACATATAATTAGTGAATATGGACACGCCATCCAGCATGTGGATATAATTAGTGAATATGGACACGCCATCCAGCAGGTGGATATAATTAGTGAATATGGACACGCCATCCAGCATGTGGATATAATTAGTGAATATGGACACGCCATCCAGCATGTGGATATAATTAGTGAATATGGACACGCCATCCAGCATGTGGATATAATTAGTGAATATGGACACGCCATCCAGCATGTGGATACAATTAGTGAATATGGACACGCCATCCAGCATGTACATATAATTAGTGAATATGGACACGCCATCCAGCATGTATATATAATAAGTGAATATGGACACGCCATCCAGCCTGTACATATAATTAGTGAATATGGACACGCCATCCAGCAGGTGGATATAATTAGTGAATATGGACACGCCATCCAGCACGTAGATATAATTAGTGAATATGAACACGCCATCCAGCATGTATATATAATTAGTGAATATGGACACGCCATCCACCATGTATATATAATTAGAGAATATGGACACGCCATCCAGCATGTACATATAATTCGTGTATATGGACACGCCATCCAGCATGTACATATAATTAGTGAATATGGACACGCCATCCAGCATGTAGATATAATTAGTGAATATGGACACGCCATCCAGCATGTAGATATAATTAGTGAATATGGACACGCCATCCAGCACGTAGATATAATTAGTGAATATGAACACGCCATCCAGCATGTATATATAATTAGTGAATATGGACACGCCATCCACCATGTATATATAATTAGAGAACATGGACACGCCATCCAGCATGTACATATAATTAGTGAATATGGACACGCCATCCAGCATGTAGATATAATTAGTGAATATGGACACGCCATCCAGCAGGTGGATATAATGAGTGAATATGGACACGCCATCCAGCATGTGCATATAATTAGTGAATATGGACACGCCATCCAGCATGTATATATAATTCGTGAATATGGACACGCCATCCAGCATGTATATATAATTCGTGAATATGGACACGCCATCCAGCATGTACATATAATTAGTGAATATGGACACGCCATCCAGCATGTAGATATAATTAGTGAATATGGACACGCCATCCAGCATGTACATATAATTAGTGAATATGGACACGCCATCCAGCATGTATATATAATTCGTGAATATGGACACGCCATCCAGCATGTACATATAATTAATGAATATGAACACGCCATCCAGCATGTAGATATAATTAGTGAATATGGACACGCCATCCAACATGTACATATAATTAGTGAATATGGACACGCCATCCAGCATGTAGATATAATTAGTGAATATGGACACGCCATCCAGCATGTAGATATAATTAGTGAATATGGACACGCCATCCAGCATGTACATATAATTAGTGAATATGAACACGCCATCCAGCATGTAGATATAATTAGTGAATATGGACACGCCATCCAGCATGTACATATAATTAGTGAATATGAACACGCCATCCAGCATGTACATATAATTAGTGAATATGAACACGCCATCCAGCATGTAGATATAATTAGTGAATATGGACACGCCATCCAGCATGTAGATATAATTAGTGAATATGAACACGCCATCCAGCATGTAGATATAATTAGTGAATATGAACACGCCATCCAGCATGTAGATATAATTAGTGAATATGGACACGCCATCCAGCATGTAGATATAATTAGTGAATATGGACACGCCATCCAGCATGTACATATAATTAGTGAATATGGACACGCCATCCAGCATGTAGATATAATTAGTGAATATGAACACGCCATCCAGCATGTACATATAATTAGTGAATATGAACACGCCATCCAGCATGTACATATAATTAGTGAATATGAACACGCCATCCAGCATGTACATATAATTAGTGAATATGAACACGCCATCCAGCATGTAGATATAATTAGTGAATATGGACACACCATCCAGCATGTACATATAATTAGTGAATATGGACACGCCACCCAGCATGTACATATAATTAGTGAATATGGACACGCCACCCAGCATGTACATATAATTAGTGAATATGAACACGCCATCCAGCATGTACATATAATGAGTGAATATGGACACGCCATCCAGCATGTAGATATAATTAGTGAATATGAACACGCCATCCAGCATGTACATATAATTAGTGAATATGGACACGCCATCCAGCATGTAGATATAATTAGTGAATATGGACACGCCATCCAGCAGGTGGATATAATTAGTGAATATGGACACGCCATCCAGCATGTGGATATAATTAGTGAATATGGACACGCCATCCAGCATGTGGATATAATTAGTGAATATGGACACGCCATCCAGCATGTGGATATAATTAGTGAATATGGACACGCCATCCAGCATGTGGATACAATTAGTGAATATGGACACGCCATCCAGCATGTACATATAATTCGTGAATATGGACACGCCATCCAGCATGTAGATATAATTAGTGAATATGAACACGCCATCCAGCATGTACATATAATTAGTGAATATGGACACGCCATCCAGCATGTACATATAATTAGTGAATATGGACAAGCCATCCAGCATGTAGATATAATTAGTGAATATGGACACGCCATCCAGCATGTAGATATAATTAGTGAATATGGACACGCCATCCAGCATGTAGATATAATTAGTGAATATGAACACGCCATCCAGCATGTATATATAATTAGTGAATATGGACACGCCATCCAGCATGTACATATAATTAGTGAATATGGACACGCCATCCAGCATGTACATATAATTAGTGAATATGGACACGCCATCCAGCATGTACATATAATTAGTGAATATGGACACGCCATCCAGCATGTACATATAATAAGTGAATATGGACACGCCATCCAGCATGTACATATAATTAGTGAATATGGACACGCCATCCAGCAGGTGGATATAATTAGTGAATATGGACACGCCATCCAGCACGTAGATATAATTAGTGAATATGAACACGCCATCCAGCATGTATATATAATTAGTGAATATGGACACGCCATCCACCATGTATATATAATTAGAGAATATGGACACGCCATCCAGCATGTACATATAATTAGTGAATATGGACACGCCATACACCATGTATATATAATTAGTGAATATGGACACGCCATCCAGCAGGTGGATATAATTAGTGAATATGGACACGCCATTCAGCATGTAGATATAATTAGTGAATATGGACACGCCATCCAGCATGTAGATATAATTAGTGAATATGGACACGCCATCCAGCATGTAGATATAATTAGTGAATATGGACACGCCATCCAGCATGTGGATATAATTAGTGAATATGGACACGCCATCCAGCATGTACATATAATTCGTGAATATGGACACGCCATCCAGCATGTACATATAATTAGTGAATATGGACACGCCATCCAACATGTAGATATAATTAGTGAATATGGACACGCCATCCACCATGTATATATAATTAGAGAATATGGACACGCCATCCAGCATGTACATATAATTAGTGAATATGGACACGCCATCCAGCATGTACATATAATTAGTGAATATGGACACGCCATCCAGCATGAATATATAATTAGTGAATATGGACACGCCATCCAGCCTGTACATATAATTAGTGAATATGGACACGCCATCCAGCAGGTGGATATAATTAGTGAATATGGACACGCCATCCAGCATGTGGATATAATTAGTGAATATGGACACGCCATCCAGCAGGTGGATATAATTAGTGAATAAGGACACGCCATCCAGCATGTGGATATAATTAGTGAATATGGACACGCCATCCATTAGGTGGATATAATTAGTGAATAAGGACACGCCATCCAGCATGTGGATATAATTAGTGAATATGGACACGCCATCCAGCATGTACATATAATTCGTGAATATGGACACGCCATCCAGCATGTACATATAATTAGTGAATATGAACACGCCATCCAGCATGTACATATAATGAGTGAATATGGACACGCCATCCAGCATGTAGATATAATTAGTGAATATGAACACGCCATCCAGCATGTACATATAATTAGTGAATATGGACACGCCATCCAGCATGTGGATATAATTAGTGAATAAGGACACGCCATCCAGCAGGTGGATATAATTAGTGAATATGGACACGCCATCCAGCATGTGGATATAATTAGTGAATATGGACACGCCATCCAGCATGTGGATATAATTAGTGAATATGGACACGCCATCCAGCATGTGGATATAATTAGTGAATATGGACACGCCATCCAGCATGTGGATACAATTAGTGAATATGGACACGCCATCCAGCATGTACATATAATTCGTGAATATGGACACGCCATCCAGCATGTAGATATAATTAGTGAATATGAACACGCCATCCAGCATGTACATATAATTAGTGAATATGGACACGCCATCCAGCATGTACATATAATTAGTGAATATGGACAAGCCATCCAGCATGTAGATATAATTAGTGAATATGGACACGCCATCCAGCATGTAGATATAATTAGTGAATATGGACACGCCATCCAGCATGTAGATATAATTAGTGAATATGAACACGCCATCCAGCATGTATATATAATTCGTGAATATGGACACGCCATCCAGCATGTACATATAATTAGTGAATATGGACACGCCATCCAGCATGTACATATAATTAGTGAATATGGACACGCCATCCAGCATGTACATATAATTAGTGAATATGGACACGCCATCCAGCATGTATATATAATAAGTGAATATGGACACGCCATCCAGCCTGTACATATAATTAGTGAATATGGACACGCCATCCAGCAGGTGGATATAATTAGTGAATATGGACACGCCATCCAGCACGTAGATATAATTAGTGAATATGAACACGCCATCCAGCATGTATATATAATTAGTGAATATGGACACGCCATCCACCATGTATATATAATTAGAGAATATGGACACGCCATCCAGCATGTACATATAATTAGTGAATATGGACACGCCATACACCATGTATATATAATTAGTGAATATGGACACGCCATCCAGCAGGTGGATATAATTAGTGAATATGGACACGCCATTCAGCATGTAGATATAATTAGTGAATATGGACACGCCATCCAGCATGTAGATATAATTAGTGAATATGGACACGCCATCCAGCATGTAGATATAATTAGTGAATATGGACACGCCATCCAGCATGTGGATATAATTAGTGAATATGGACACGCCATCCAGCATGTACATATAATTCGTGAATATGGACACGCCATCCAGCATGTACATATAATTAGTGAATATGGACACGCCATCCAGCATGTAGATATAATTAGTGAATATGGACACGCCATCCACCATGTATATATAATTAGAGAATATGGACACGCCATCCAGCATGTACATATAATTAGTGAATATGGACACGCCATCCAGCATGTACATATAATTAGATGAATATCAGACACGCCATCAGCATGAATATATAATTAGTGAATATGGACACATCAGCCTGCACATATAATTAGTGAATATGGACACGCCATCCAGCAGTGGACATCAATTAGTGAATATGGACACGCCATCAGCATGTGGATATAATTAGTAAATATGGACACGCCATCCAGCAGGTGGATATAATTAGTGAATAAGGACACGCCATCCAGCATGTGGATATAATTAGTGAATATGGACACGCCATCCAGCATGTACAAAAAAAAACACCCACCACAATATAATTAGTGAATAAGGACACGCCATCCAGCATGTGGATATAATTAGTGAATATGGACACGCCATCCAGCATGTACATATAATTAGTTAATATGGACACGCCATCCAGCATGTAGATATAATTAGTGAATATGGACACGCCATCCAGCATGTAGATATAATTAGTGAATATGGACACGCCATCCAGCAGGTGGATATAATTAGTGAATATGGACACGCCATCCAGCATGTGGATATAATTAGTGAATATGAACACGCCATCCAGCATGTACATATAATTAGTGAATATGGACACGCCATCCAGCATGTACATATAATTAGTGAATATGGACACGCCATCCAGCATGTAGATATAATTAGTGAATATGGACACGCCATCCAGCATGTAGATATAATTAGTGAATATGAATACGCCATACAGCATGTAGATATAATTAGTGAATATGAACACGCCATCCAGCATGTATATATAATTCGTGAATATGGACACGCCATCCAGCAGGTACATATAATTAGTGAATATGGACACGCCATCCAGCATGTATATATAATTAGTGAATATGAACACGCCATCCAGCATGTATATATAATTAGTGAATATGGACACGCCATCCAGCATGTACATATAATTAGTGAATATGGACACGCCATCCAGCATGTATATATAATTAGTGAATATGGACACGCCATCCAGCCTGTACATATAATTAGTGAATATGGACACGCCATCCAGCAGGTGGATATAATTAGTGAATATGGACACGCCATCCAGCAGGTGGATATAATTAGTGAATATGGACACGCCATCCAGCAGGTGGATATAATTAGTGAATATGGACACGCAATCCAGCATGTGGATATAATTAGTGAATATGGACACGCCATCCAGCAGGTGGATATAATTAGTGAATAAGGACACGCCATCCAGCAGGTGGATATAATTAGTGAATATGGACACGCCATCCAGCATGTGGATATAATTAGTGAATATGGACACGCCATCCAGCAGGTGGATATAATTAGTGAATATGGACACGCCATCCAGCAGGTGGATATAATTAGTGAATAAGGACACGCCATCCAGCATTTGGATATAATTAGTGAATATGGACACGCCATCCAGCATGTACATATAATTAGTGAATATGGACACGCCATACAGCATGTACATATAATTAGTGAATATGAACACGCCATCCAGCATGTAGATATAATTAGTAAATATGAACACGCCATCCAGCAGTGGATATAATTAGTGAATATGGACACGCCATCCAGCATGTACATATAATTAGTGAATATGGACACGCCATCCAGCATGTAGATATAATTAGTGAATAAGGACACGCAATCCAGCATATACATATAATTAGTGAATATGGACACGCCATCCAGCATGTAGATATAATTAGTGAATATGGACACGCCATCCAGCCTGTACATATAATTAGAGAATATGGACACGCCATCCAGCAGGTGGATATAATTAGTGAATAAGGACACGCCATCCAGCAGGTGGATATAATTAGTGAATATGGACACGCCATCCAGCATGTACATATAATTCGTGAATATGGACACGCCATCCAGCATGTACATATAATTAGTGAATATGGACACGCCATCCAGCATGTAGATATAATTAGTGAATATGGAAACGCCATCCAGCATGTAGACATAATTAGTGAATATGGACACGCCATCCAGCATGTATATATAATTAGTGAATATGGACACGCCATCCAGCCTGTACAAATAATTAGTGAATATGGACACGCCATCCAGCAGGTGGATATAATTAGTGAATATGGACACGCCATCCAGCAGGTGGATATAATTAGTGAATAAGGACACGCCATCCAGCAGGTGGATATAATTAGTGAATAAGGACACGCCATCCAGCATGTACATATAATTAGTGAATATGGACACGCCATCCAGCATGTACATATAATTAGTGAATATGGACACACCATCCAGCATGTACATATAATTAGTGAATATGGACACGCCACCCAGCATGTACATATAATTAGTGAATATGGACACGCCACCCAGCATGTACATATAATTAGTGAATATGAACACGCCATCCAGCATGTACATATAATGAGTGAATATGGACACGCCATCCAGCATGTAGATATAATTAGTGAATATGAACACGCCATCCAGCATGTACATATAATTAGTGAATATGGACACGCCATCCAGCATGTGGATATAATTAGTGAATAAGGACACGCCATCCAGCAGGTGGATATAATTAGTGAATATGGACACGCCATCCAGCATGTGGATATAATTAGTGAATATGGACACGCCATCCAGCATGTGGATATAATTAGTGAATATGGACACGCCATCCAGCATGTGGATATAATTAGTGAATATGGACACGCCATCCAGCATGTGGATACAATTAGTGAATATGGACACGCCATCCAGCATGTACATATAATTCGTGAATATGGACACGCCATCCAGCATGTAGATATAATTAGTGAATATGAACACGCCATCCAGCATGTACATATAATTAGTGAATATGGACACGCCATCCAGCATGTACATATAATTAGTGAATATGGACAAGCCATCCAGCATGTAGATATAATTAGTGAATATGGACACGCCATCCAGCATGTAGATATAATTAGTGAATATGGACACGCCATCCAGCATGTAGATATAATTAGTGAATATGAACACGCCATCCAGCATGTATATATAATTCGTGAATATGGACACGCCATCCAGCATGTACATATAATTAGTGAATATGGACACGCCATCCAGCATGTACATATAATTAGTGAATATGGACACGCCATCCAGCATGTACATATAATTAGTGAATATGGACACGCCATCCAGCATGTATATATAATAAGTGAATATGGACACGCCATCCAGCCTGTACATATAATTAGTGAATATGGACACGCCATCCAGCAGGTGGATATAATTAGTGAATATGGACACGCCATCCAGCACGTAGATATAATTAGTGAATATGAACACGCCATCCAGCATGTATATATAATTAGTGAATATGGACACGCCATCCACCATGTATATATAATTAGAGAATATGGACACGCCATCCAGCATGTACATATAATTAGTGAATATGGACACGCCATACACCATGTATATATAATTAGTGAATATGGACACGCCATCCAGCAGGTGGATATAATTAGTGAATATGGACACGCCATTCAGCATGTAGATATAATTAGTGAATATGGACACGCCATCCAGCATGTAGATATAATTAGTGAATATGGACACGCCATCCAGCATGTAGATATAATTAGTGAATATGGACACGCCATCCAGCATGTGGATATAATTAGTGAATATGGACACGCCATCCAGCATGTACATATAATTAGTGAATATGGACACGCCATCCAGCATGTACATATAATTAGTGAATATGGACACGCCATCCAGCATGTAGATATAATTAGTGAATATGGACACGCCATCCACCATGTATATATAATTAGAGAATATGGACACGCCATCCAGCATGTACATATAATTAGTGAATATGGACACACCATCCAGCATGTACATATAATTAGTGAATATGGACACGCCATCCAGCATGAATATATAATTAGTGAATATGGACACGCCATCCAGCCTGTACATATAATTAGTGAATATGGACACGCCATCCAGCAGGTGGATATAATTAGTGAATATGGACACGCCATCCAGCATGTGGATATAATTAGTGAATATGGACACGCCATCCAGCAGGTGGATATAATTAGTGAATAAGGACACGCCATCCAGCATGTGGATATAATTAGTGAATATGGACACGCCATCCAGCATGTACATATAATTAGTGAATAAGGACACGCCATCCAGCATGTGGATATAATTAGTGAATATGGACACGCCATCCAGCATGTACATATAATTAGTGAATATGGACACGCCATCCAGCATGTAGATATAATTAGTGAATATGGACACGCCATCCAGCATGTAGATATAATTAGTGAATATGGACACGCCATCCAGCAGGTGGATATAATTAGTGAATATGGACACGCCATCCAGCATGTGGATATAATTAGTGAATATGAACACGCCATCCAGCATGTACATATAATTAGTGAATATGGACACGCCATCCAGCATGTACATATAATTAGTGAATATGGACACGCCATCCAGCATGTAGATATAATTAGTGAATATGGACACGCCATCCAGCATGTAGATATAATTAGTGAATATGAACACGCCATACAGCATGTAGATATAATTAGTGAATATGAACACGCCATCCAGCATGTATATATAATTAGTGAATATGGACACGCCATCCAGCATGTACATATAATTAGTGAATATGGACACGCCATCCAGCATGTATATATAATTAGTGAATATGGACACGCCATCCAGCATGTACATATAATTAGTGAATATGGACACGCCATCCAGCATGTACATATAATTAGTGAATATGGACACGCCATCCAGCATGTACATATAATTAGTGAATATGGACACGCCATCCAGCAGGTGGATATAATTAGTATATGGACACGCCATCCAGCAGGTGGATATAATTAGTGAATATGGACACGCCATCCAGCAGGTGGATATAATTAGTGAATATGGACACGCAATCCAGCATGGATATAATTAGTGAATATGGACACGCCATCCAGCAGGTGGATATAATTAGTGAATAAGGACAGCATCCAGCAGTGGATATAATTAGTGATGGACACGCCATCCAGCATGTGGATATAATTAGTGAATATGGACACGCCATCCAGCAGGTGGATATAATTAGTGAATATGGACACGCCATCCAGCAGGTGGATATAATTAGTGAATAAGGACACGCCATCCAGCATTTGGATATAATTAGTGAATATGGACACGCCATCCAGCATGTACATATAATTAGTGAATATGGACACGCCATACAGCATGTACATATAATTAGTGAATATGAACACGCCATCCAGCATGTAGATATAATTAGTAAATATGAACACGCCATCCAGCATGTGGATATAATTAGTGAATATGGACACGCCATCCAGCATGTACATATAATTAGTGAATATGGACACGCCATCCAGCATGTAGATATAATTAGTGAATAAGGACACGCAATCCAGCATATACATATAATTAGTGAATATGGACACGCCATCCAGCATGTAGATATAATTAGTGAATATGGACACGCCACCCAGCATGTAGATATAATTAGTGAATATGGACACGCCATCCAGCATGTAGATATAATTAGTGAATATGGACACGCCATCCAGCATGTAGATATAATTAGTGAATATGAACACGCCATACAGCATGTAGATATAATTAGTGAATATGAACACGCCATCCAGCATGTATATATAATTCGTGAATATGGACACGCCATCCAGCAGGTACATATAATTAGTGAATATGGACACGCCATCCAGCATGTATATATAATTAGTGAATATGAACACGCCATCCAGCATGTATATATAATTAGTGAATATGGACACGCCATCCAGCATGTACATATAATTAGTGAATATGGACACGCCATCCAGCATGTATATATAATTAGTGAATATGGACACGCATCCAGCCTGTACATATAATTAGTGAATATGGACACGCCATCCAGCAGGTGGATATAATTAGTGAATATGGACACGCCATCCAGCATGTGGATATAATTAGTGAATATGGACACGCCATCCAGCAGGTGGATATAATTAGTGAATATGGACACGCCATCCAGCATGTGGATATAATTAGTGAATATGGACACGCCATCCAGCAGGTGGATATAATTAGTGAATATGGACACGCCATCCAGCAGGTGGATATAATTAGTGAATATGGACACGCCATCCAGCATGTGGATATAATTAGTGAATATGGACACGCCATCCAGCAGGTGGATATAATTAGTGAATATGGACACGCCATCCAGCAGGTGGATATAATTAGTGAATAAGGACACGCCATCCAGCATTTGGATATAATTAGTGAATATGGACACGCCATCCAGCATGTACATATAATTAGTGAATATGGACACGCCATACAGCATGTACATATAATTAGTGAATATGAACACGCCATCCAGCATGTAGATATAATTAGTAAATATGAACACGCCATCCAGCATGTGGATATAATTAGTGAATATGGACACGCCATCCAGCATGTACATATAATTAGTGAATATGGACACGCCATCCAGCATGTAGATATAATTAGTGAATAAGGACACGCAATCCAGCATATACATATAATTAGTGAATATGGACACGCCATCCAGCATGTAGATATAATTAGTGAATATGGACACGCCATCCAGCCTGTACATATAATTAGAGAATATGGACACGCCATCCAGCAGGTGGATATAATTAGTGAATAAGGACACGCCATCCAGCAGGTGGATATAATTAGTGAATATGGACACGCCATCCAGCATGTACATATAATTCGTGAATATGGACACGCCATCCAGCATGTACATATAATTAGTGAATATGGACACGCCATCCAGCATGTAGATATAATTAGTGAATATGGAAACGCCATCCAGCATGTAGACATAATTAGTGAATATGGACACGCCATCCAGCATGTATATATAATTAGTGAATATGGACACGCCATCCAGCCTGTACAAATAATTAGTGAATATGGACACGCCATCCAGCAGGTGGATATAATTAGTGAATATGGACACGCCATCCAGCAGGTGGATATAATTAGTGAATAAGGACACGCCATCCAGCATGTGGATATAATTAGTGAATATGGACACGCCATCCAGCATGTACATATAATTAGTGAATATGGACACGCCATCCAGCATGTACATATAATTAGTGAATATGGACACGCCATCCAGCATGTACATATAATTAGTGAATATGGACACGCCATCCAGAATGTATATAGAATTAGTGAATATGGACACGCCATCCAGCCTGTACATATAATTAGTGAATATGGACACGCCATCCAGCAGGTGGATATAATTAGTGAATATGGACACGCCATCCAGCATGTGGATATAATTAGTGAATATGGACACGCCATCCAGCAGGTGGATATAATTAGTGAATAAGGACACGCCATCCAGCATGTGGATATAATTAGTGAATATGGACACGCCATCCAGCATGTACATATAATTCGTGAATATGGACACGCCATCCAGCATGTACATATAATTAGTGAATATGGACACGCCATCCAGCATGTAGATATAATTAGTGAATATGGACACGCCATCCAGCATGTAGATATAATTAGTGAATATGGACACGCCATCCAGCAGGTGGATATAATTAGTGAATATGGACACGCCATCCAGCATGTGGATATAATTAGTGAATATGGACACGCCATCCAGCATGTGGATATAATTAGTGAATATGGACACGCCATCCAGCATGTACATATAATTCGTGAATATGGACACGCCATCCAGCATGTAGATATAATTAGTGAATATGGACACGCCATCCAGCATGTACATATAATTAGTGAATATGGACACGCCATCCAGCATGTAGATATAATTAGTGAATATGGACACGCCATCCAGCATGTAGATATAATTAGTGAATATGGACACGCCATCCAGCATGTAGATATAATTAGTGAATATGAACACGCCATCCAGCATGTATATATAATTAGTGAATATGGACACGCCATCCACCAAGTATATATAATTAGTGAATATGGACACGCCATCCACCATGTATATATAATTAGTGAATATGAACACGCCATCCAGCATGTATATATAATTCGTGAATATGGACACGCCATCCAGCAAGTACATATAATTAGTGAATATGGACACGCCATCCAGCATGTACATATAATTAGTGAATATGGACACGCCATCCAGCATGTACATATAATTAGTGAATATGGACACGCCATCCAGCATGTATATATAATTAGTGAATATGGACACGCCATCCAGCCTGTACATATAATTAGTGAATATGGACACGCCATCCAGCATGTATATATAATTAGTGAATATGGACACGCCATCCAGCATGTAGATATAATTAGTGAATATGGACACGCCATCCACCATGTATATATAATTAGTGAATATGGACACGCCATCCACCATGTATATATAATTAGTGAATATGAACACGCCATCCACCATGTATATATAATTAGTGAATATGAACACGCCATCCAGCATGTATATATAATTCGTGAATATGGACACGCCATCCAGCAAGTACATATAATTAGTGAATATGGACACGCCATCCAGCATGTACATATAATTAGTGAATATGGACACGCCATCCAGCATGTACATATAATTAGTGAATATGGACACGCCATCCAGCATGTATATATAATTAGTGAATATGGACACGCCATCCAGCCTGTACATATAATTAGTGAATATGGACACGCCATCCAGCATGTATATATAATTAGTGAATATGGACACGCCATCCAGCCTGTACATATAATTAGTGAATATGGACACGCCATCCAGCAGGTGGATATAATTAGTGAATATGGACACGCCATCCAGCATGTGGATATAATTAGTGAATATGGACACGCCATCCAGCATGTAGATATAATTAGTGAATAAGGACACGCCATCCAGCATGTAGATATAATTAGTGAATATGGACACGCCATCCAGCATGTAGATATAATTAGTGAATATGGACACGCCATCCAGCATGTAGATATAATTAGTGAATATGAACACGCCATCCAGCATGTATATATAATTAGTGAATATGGACACGCCATCCACCATGTATATATAATTAGAGAATATGGACACGCCATCCAGCATGTACATATAATTAGTGAATATGGACACGCCATCCAGCATGTAGATATAATTAGTGAATATGGACACGCCATCCAGCAGGTGGATATAATGAGTGAATATGGACACGCCATCCAGCATGTATATATAATGAGTGAATATGGACACGCCATACACCATGTATATATAATTAGTGAATATGGACACGCCATCCAGCAGGTGGATATAATTAGTGAATATGGACACGCCATTCAGCATGTAGATATAATAAGTGAATATGGACACGCCATCCAGCATGTCGATATAATTAGTGAATATGGACACGCCATCCAGCATGTCGATATAATTAGTGAATATGGACACGCCATCCAGCATGTAGATGTAATTAGTGAATATGGACACGCCATCCAGCATGTACATATAATGAGTGAATATGGACACACCATCCAGCATGTATATATAATTAGTGAATATGGACCCGCCATCCAGCATGTACATATAATTAGTGAATATGGACACGCCATCCAGCATGTACATATAATTAGTGAATATGGACACGTCATCCAGCATGTAGATATAATTAGTGAATATGGAAACGCCATCCAGCATGTATATATAATTAGTGAATATGGACAAGCCATCCAGCAGGTGGATATAATTAGTGAATAAGGACACGCCATCCAGCATGTGGATATAATTAGTGAATATGGACACGCCATCCAGCAGGTGGATATAATTAGTGAATAAGGACACGCCATCCAGCATGTGGATATAATTAGTGAATATGGACACGCCATCGAGCATGTACATATAATTAGTGAATATGGACACGCCATCCAGCAGGTGGATATAATTAGTGAATAAGGACACGCCATCCAGCATGTGGATATAATTAGTGAATATGGACAAGCCATCCAGCATGTACATATAATTCGTGAATATGGACACGCCATCCAGCATGTACATATAATTAGTGAATATGGACACGCCATCCAGCATGTGGATATAATTAGTGAATATGGACACGCCATCCAGCATGTACATATAATTAGTGAATATGGACACGCCATACAGCATGTACATATAATTAGTGAATATGAACACGCCATCCAGCATGTAGATATAATTAGTAAATATGAACACGCCATCCAGCATGTGGATATAATTAGTGAATATGGACACGCCATCCAGCATGTAGATATAATTAGTGAATAAGGACACGCAATCCAGCATATACATATAATTAGTGAATATGGACACGCCATCCAGCATGTAGATATAATTAGTGAATATGGACACGCCATCCACCATGTATATATAATTAGTGAATATGAACACGCCATCCAGCATGTATATATAATTAGTGAATATGGACACGCCATCCAGCATGTACATATAATTAGTGAATATGGACACGCCATCCAGCATGTACATATAATTAGTGAATATGGACACGCCATCCAGCATGTACATATAATTAGTGAATATGGACATGCCATCCAGCATGTACATATAATTAGTGAATATGGACACGCCATCCAGCATGTACATATAATTAGTGAATATGGACACGCCATCCAGCATGTACATATAATTAGTGAATATGGACATGCCATCCAGCATGTACATATAATTAGTGAATATGGAAACGCCATCCAGCATGTATATATAATTAGTGAATATGGACACGCCATCCAGCCTGTACATATAATTAGTGAATATGGACACGCCATCCAGCAGGTGGATATAATTAGTGAATATGGACACGCCATCCAGCATGTAGATATAATTAATGAATATGGACACGCCATCCAGCAGGTGGATATAATTAGTGAATAAGGACACGCCATCCAGCAGGTGGATATAATTAGTGAATAAGGACACGCCATCCAGCATGTGGATATAATTAGTGAATATGGACACGCCATCCAGCAGGTGGATATAATTAGTGAATAAGGACACGCCATCCAGCATGTGGATATAATTAGTGAATATGGACACGCCATCCAGCATGTACATATAATTAGTGAATATGGACACGCCATCCAGCATGTACATATAATTAGTGAATATGGACACGCCATCCAGCATGTACATATAATTAGTGAATATGGACACGCCATCCAGCATGTACATATAATTAGTGAATATGGACACGCCATCCAGCATGTGGATATAATTAGTGAATATGGACACGCCATCCAGCATGTGGATATAATTAGTGAATATGGACACGCCATCCAGAATGTATATAGAATTAGTGAATATGGACACGCCATCCAGC
>JACSYO010001554.1:0-29641 GCA_016806645.1 Ophiodon elongatus
GGACATGGTGAGGACATGAGGACATGGTGAGGACATGAGGACATGGTGAGGACACTGAGGACATGAGGACATGGTGAGGACATGGTGAGGACATGAGGACATGAGGACATGGTGAGGACATGGGGACATGGTGAGGACATGGGGACATGGTGAGGACATGAGGACATGGTGAGGACATGGTGAGGACATGAGGACATGGTGAGGACATGGGGACATGGTGAGGACACGGTGAGGACATGGTGAGGACATGGTGAGGACATGGGGACATGGTGAGGACATGAGGACATGGTGAGGACACGGTGAGGACATGAGGACATGGTGAGGACACGGTGAGGACATGATGAGGACATGAGGACATGGTGAGGACATGGGGACATGGTGAGGACATGAGGACATGGTGAGGACATGAGGACATGGTGAGGACATAAGGACATGATGAGGACACGGTGAGGACATGAGGACATGGTGAGGACATGGTGAGGACATAAGGACATGGTGAGGACATGGTGAGGACATGGTGAGGACACGGTGAGGACATAAGGACATGGTGAGGACATGAGGACATGGTGAGGACATAAGGGCATGGTGAGGACATGGGGAGGACATAAGGACATGGTGAGGACATGGTGAGGACATGGTGAGGACATAAGGGCATGGTGAGGACATGGGGAGGACATAAGGACATGGTGAGGACATGGGGAGGACATAAGGACATGGTGAGGACATGGGGGGACATGGGGACATGAGGACATGGGGGGACATGAGGACATGGTGAGGACATAAGGACATGGTGAGGACATGGGGGGACATGAGGACATGGGAACATGAGGACATGGGGGGACATGAGGACATGGTGAGGACATGGGAACATGGGGACATGGGGGGACATGAGGACATGGTGAGGACATGAGGACATGGGGGGACATGGTGAGGACATGGGGACATGAGGACATGGTGAGGACATGGGGACATGGTGAGGACATGGGGACATGGTGAGGACATGAGGACATGGTGAGGACATGGGGACATGGTGAGGACATGAGGACATGGGGGGACATGGTGAGGACATGAGGACATGGTGAGGACATGGGGACATGGTGAGGACATGAGGACATGGGGGGACATGGTGAGGACATGAGGACATGGGGACATGGTGAGGACATGAGGACATGGGGGGACATGGTGAGGACATGGGGACATGAGGACATGGTGAGGACATGGGGACATGGTGAGGACATGGTGAGGACATGGGGACATGGTGAGGACATGGGGACATGAGGACATGGGGAGACATGGTGAGGACATGGGGACATGGTGAGGACATGGGGACATGAGGACATGGGGAGACATGGTGAGGACATGGGGACATGGTGAGGACATGGGGACATGAGGACATGGGGACATGGGGACATGAGGACATGGGGACATGAGGACATGGGGACATGAGGACATGCGTACCTGGAGGACCCGTCCAGGTTGCAGCGGTGGATGAAGTTGTGCTTGGCGTCGGCCCAGTACAGCTTGCCCAGGCTGTAGTCCAGCGTCAGGCCGTTGGGCCAGTAGATCTCCTGGTCGATGACCATGGAGCGGTTCCTCCCGTCCATCCCCGCTCGCTCGATCTTAGGGACCTCCCCCCAGTCCGTCCAGTACATGTACCTGAGGACAGGGGACACGTCAGGGGACAGGGGACACGTCAGGGGACAGGGGACACGTCAGGGGACAGGGGACACGTCAGGGTCCAACTCCAGGCCTGAGGTCTGACCTCACCGCTCTACAAGACTACCTCCAAGAACTAGACCGAAAGAGAAGCAACATGGAGGACAACTGCAACTAAACATGGTCACAGAAACAGCAACAAGTCAACTAACAACAAGTCAACCAACAACAAGTCAACCAACAACAAGTCAACTAACAACCTGCATCAACAAGTCAATCAGCAACAGGCAACAATGAGTCCACCAGCAACTCAACTCCGTCCCAGCCTTTAAAGGTGGTTGCTCAGCAACACGTCTCCTCACAAGCGTTGCTTTGTGTTTGCTACCTGATGCTTTCATCATCACAGCTGAACCCAGCTCTGTGATCCAGAACCAGAACCAGTTCCCCTCAAAGCCTGAACCAGAACCTGAACCAGTTCCCCTCAAAGCCTGAACCAGAACCAGTTCCCCTCAAAGCCTGAACCAGAACCAGAACCAGTTCCCCTCAAAGCCTGAACCAGAACCAGTTCCCCTCAAAGCCTGAACCAGAACCAGAACCAGTTCCCCTCAAAGCCTGAACCAGAACCTGAACCAGTTCCCCTCAAAGCCTGAACCAGAACCTGAAACTGAACCAGAACCAGACTGCTGCAGAACCTCCTCCTCCCTCCTCTCCTTCCTCCTCCCTTTCCCTCCTCCTCCCTCCTCCTCCTCCTCCTCCTCCTCCTCCTCTTCCCCTCCTCCACCCTCTATATATTGAACTATTTTCATATTTACAACCTCTCCGCTCCGTAAACATTCAGATTTATTTATTGTCACGTGACTGTTGCTCTCAGATTAATTGTCTCCTTTCCTTTGGTAAAGGAAGGCCCAGTGTTTCCTATGCTAAAGGAGCTAAGTAAGGAAGCATTGAAGCTCCTTTCCTTTATATATTCTACCAGCTCTGATCATGGAGGCCACAGACTTCAGTTAGAACCTCCTGAGCAGAGAGGACTGCTGGACCTCAGCCTGAGGGAGGAACCAGCCTTCATCCACTGAGCCCTCAGCTGGCCAATGAGAGCCAGACACACGACTGGCCCCGCCCCCAGAGGACGCCCCGCCCCCAGCAGAGAAACTTCAAAATAAAAGCACACGACTAAATGAAAGACTTTCACCAAAATAAGGATAACCAGAGCTAATGATAAAAACAGCTGATTTAAAAACAACAACACAATTAACTATGACATCACCATCTCTGGGTCCAGAATCTATGAATACCAATAATCAATCAATGGCCTCCAACAGACTGGTCTCTGGTCTCTGGTCTCTGGTCTCTGGTCTCTGGTCTCCCGCACCAGGAGGATCAAAGGGGGACGACGAGGCCATGAATAGAACCAAGAGACGCAGGAAGAAGCCACATTTAAATAAAACTCATGAATACATTACAGGCCTCTTTTATCTGAGTCCTCATGGTCCACATGCTCATAGAGGGACAGGAGACATAGGAGACAGGAGACAGGAGACATGGGGGACAGGAGACATAGGAGACAGGAGACAGGAGACATGGGGGACAGGAGACATAGGAGACAGGAGACATGGGGGACAGGAGACATAGGAGACAGGAGACAGGAGACATGGGGGACAGGAGACAGGAGACATAGGGGACAGGAGACATAGAGGGACAGGAGACAGGAGACATGGGGGACAGGAGACATAGGAGACAGGAGACATGGGGGACAGGAGACAGGAGACATAGGAGACAGGAGACATAGAGGGACAGGAGACAGGAGACATGGGGGACAGGAGACATAGGGGACATGGGGGACAGGAGACAGGAGACAGGAGACAGGAGACATGGGGACAGGAGACATAGGGGACAAACAAGGAGACATAGAGGGACAGGAGACATAGGGGACAGGAGACAGGAGACATGGGGGACAGGAGACATAGGAGACAGGAGACAGGAGACATGGGGGACAGGAGACATAGGGGACAGGAGACATAGAGGGACAGGAGACAGGAGACATAGAGGGACAGGAGACATAGGGGACAGGAGACATAGGAGACAGAGGGACAGGAGACATAGGGGACAGGAGACATAGAGGGACAGGAGACATAGGAGACAGGAGACATGGGGGACAGGAGACAGGAGACATAGGGCACAGGAGACAGGAGACATAGAGGGACAGGAGACATAGGGGACAGGAGACAGGAGACATGGGGGACAGGAGACAGGAGACATAGGGGACAGGAGACAGGAGACATAGAGGGACAGGAGACATAGGGGACAGGAGACAGGAGACATGGGGGACAGGAGACAGGAGACATAGGGGACACGAGACAAGAGACATAGAGGGACAGGAGACATAGGGGACAGGAGACATGGGGGACAGGAGACAGGAGACATAGGGGACAGGAGACAGGAGACATAGAGGGACAGGAGACAGGAGACATAGGGGACAGGAGACGTAGGAGACATAGAGGGACAGGAGACATAGGGGACAGGAGACGTAGGAGACATAGAGGGACAGGAGACATAGGGGACAGGAGACGTAGGAGACATAGAGGGACAGGAGACATAGGGGACAGGAGACATAGGAGACATAGAGGGACAGGAGACATAGGAGACATAGGGGACAGGAGACATGGGGGACAGGAGACAGGAGACATAGGAGACAGGAGACATAGAGGGACAGGAGACATAGGGGACAGGAGACATAGGGGACATGGGGGACAGGAGACATAGGAGACAGGAGACAGGAGACATGGGGGACAGGAGACAGGAGACATAGGGGACAGGAGACATAGAGGGACAGGAGACAGGAGACATAGAGGGACAGGAGACATAGGGGACAGGAGACAGGAGACATGGGGGACAGGAGACATAGGAGACAGGAGACAGAGACATGGGGGACAGGAGACATAGGGGACAGGAGACATAGAGGGACAGGAGACAGGAGACATAGAGGACAGGACACAGGGACAGGAGACATAGAGACAGGGGGACAGAACATAGGGGACAGGAGACATAGAGGGACAGGAGACATAGGGGACAGGAGACATAGAGGGACAGGAGACAAGGAGACATAGAGGGACAGGAGACAGAGACAGGAGACATAGAGGGACAGGAGACATAGGGGACAGGAGACAAGAGGACAGGAGACATAGAGGGACAGGAGACATAGAGGGACAGGAGACATAGAGGGACAGGAGACATAGGAGACAGGAGACAGGAGGCATAGGGGACAGGAGACATAGGAGACAGGAGACAAGGAGACATAGAGGGACAGGAGACGTAGGAGACATAGAGGGACAGGAGACATAGAGGGACAGGAGACAGGAGACATAGAGGGACAGGAGACATAGAGGGACAGGAGACAGGAGACATAGAGGGACAGGAGACATAGAGGGACAGGAGACATAGGGGGCAGGAGACATAGGGGACAGGAGACATAGGGGACAGGAGACATAGAGGGACAGCAGACATGAGACAGAGGGACAGGAGACATAGGGGACAGGAGACATAGAGGGACAGCAGACATGAGACAGAGGGACAGGAGACATAGGGGACAGGAGACATAGAGGGACAGCAGACATGAGACAGAGGGACAGGAGACATAGGGGACAGGAGACATAGAGGGACAGCAGACATAGAGGGACAGGAGACATAGGGGACAGGAGACATAGAGGGACAGCAGACATGAGACAGAGGGACAGGAGACATAGGGGACAGGAGACATAGAGGGACAGCAGACATGAGACAGAGGGACAGGAGACATAGGGGACAGGAGACATAGAGGGACAGCAGACATGAGACAGAGGGACAGGAGACATAGGGGACAGGAGACATAGAGGGACAGCAGACATGAGACAGAGGGACAGGAGACATAGGGGACAGGAGACATAGAGGGACAGCAGACATGAGACAGAGGGACAGGAGACATAGGGGACAGGAGACATAGAGGGACAGCAGACATGAGACAGAGGGACAGGAGACATAGGGGACAGGAGACATAGAGGGACAGCAGACATGAGACAGAGGGACAGGAGACATAGGGGACAGGAGACACGAGGGACAGGAGACATAGAGGGACAGACGGAGACAGGTGAGTTATATACAGACTACAGGTGAGTTATAGACAGACTACAGGTGAGTTATATATAGACTACAGGTGAGTTATAGACAGACTACAGGTGAGTTATATATAGACTACAGGTGAGTTATAGACAGACTACAGGTGAGTTATATATAGACTACAGGTGAGTTATAGACAGACTACAGGTGAGGTATAGAGAGACTACAGGTGAGTTATATACAGACTACAGGTGAGGTATAGACAGACTACAGGTGAGTTATATACAGACTACAGGTGAGTTATATACAGACTACAGGTGAGGGTATAGAGAGACTACAGGTGAGGTTGATACGTAGTTATAAGTCAAGTGAACGCATCACGGTTCATACAGGACGACGGCTTCAGGTTCAGCTCAGAACAGAACGTTAAGTTATAAGTCGTTGGTAAACAGGAAGCAACGTCCGAGCGGACCGAAGCTGCTGATCCACCACCCGGGAAGTCTACCAGATACAGCTGCAGGATGTCAGCAGCACAGGATCCAGTGTGACCGAACACCGACCTCATCAAGACCAACACTGAGACCAACAACCTGGAACCAGGGCCACGACCTCAACCCCCCTAACCTCAACCCCCCTAACTTAAAACACCCCTAACCTCAACCCCCCTAACCTCAACCTCAACCCCCCTAACCTCAACCCCCCTAACCTCAACCTCAACCCCCCTAACCTCAACCCCCCTAACCTCAACCTCCCTAACCTCAACCCCCCTAACCTCAACCCCCCTAACTTAAAACACCCCTAACCTCAACCCCCCTAACCTCAACCTCAACCCCCCTAACCTCAACCTCAACCCCCCTAACCTCAACCCCCCTACCTTAAAACCCTAATCTCAACCCCCCTACCTTAAAACCCTAATCTCAACCCCCCTACCTTAAAACCCTAATCTCAACCCCCCTACCTTAAAAACCCCCTACCCTCAACCCCCCTACCCTCAGCCCCCTCACCAGGAGCTCAGACTCACCCTCGTTCTGGATCCAGGGCGATGGCCCTCGGCTGGTCCAGCTCCTGCCAGAACAAAACCTTCCTCAAGGACCCGTCCAGCTCGGCCACCTCGATGCGATTGGTTTCCGAGTCCGTCCAGTAAAGTTTACTCCCCAACCAGTCGCAGGCCAGTCCGTCTGGGGAGGCCAGACCGGGGACCACGGTCTGGACGGCGCTGGCCCCCGACTGGTTGAAGACGGTGCGTTTGATGGCCTCCTCGCTGACGTCGCTCCAGTAGATGAGGCCCTGGGCGTAAACGTAGTCCACGGCGGCGGCGTCCTCTAGCCCCCCCACCACCACCGTGGCGTTGGCCTTCTCGTGTGCCGCGTCCACGAGCCGGAGGTCCCGCCGGTTCGCATAGAGCAGCAGCGGCACGCCTGGAAGAGGACAACACACGTTCAATTGTGGAAAGGACACTAGAATACACCCATTAAACTGTGGAAAGTACACATAAATACACCCTTTAAACTGTAGAAAGTACACTAAAATACACCCTTTAAACTGTAGAAAGTACACTAAAATACACCCTTTAAACTGTAGAAAGTACACTAAAATACACCCGTTAAACTGTGGAAAGTACACAGAAATACACCCTTTAAACTGTGGAAAGTACACTAAAATACACCCTTTAAACTGTGGAAAGTACACTAAAATACACCCTTTAAACTGTGGAAAGTACTCTGTCCTTCCAGAAGGAAAATGAATATATTTTAGGGTTTTGGATGAAACTAAATGGACATTTTTCATATTTTCTGACTAACAACTATTTAAATAACTGAGACAATAATCAACAGATTGATTGATCATGACAGCAATAAATTAATAAACACCAGAATAAAGTCTGTATTTGACTTAAAAACGAATTACTTCCAGTGAATTTACAATTATTCCTCTGGAAAATATTATTTTATTTAGATGTTTTTAATATACAAATTATATTTATTTTTTATGTTTTTATGAAGTAGCATTTCACTTCTTTGTGTTTTTATTTATACAATTATTTATGAGCCAAAAAACTTAAAAGATTCAGTATATTGTGGCTCATTTCAATTAATATGTGAGAATTATTAAATGATTTTCAAGGGCACTCAGAAATAAAGCACTCAGAAATAAAGCAGATGATATTAAAGATACTCATCAATAACTTTGTGTTTTTATCTTTATATTTATTATATTCATATATTTTAATATATCAGGTCTGAGTGTTTGTAATCTGCATTATTTAAATATTGTTAAGAATTCTATGCATGTCTATAAAACGAAATATGATAGGTTAAGTTATATATTATAATAATAATAATAATAATAATAATAATAATAATAACAACAACAGTGTTGCTAGGTTAAGTTATATATTATAATAATAATAATAATAATAATAACAACAGTGTTGCTAGGTTAAGTTATATATTATAATAATAATAACAATAACAATAATAACAACAACAACAACAACAGTGTTGCTGGTATCTTAACACAGATCAATGCAGTAAATTATAATTTAAACACCAATAACGAGCTTTAATGTTATTGTTGATGGAACTAACAGCTGCTATCTGAGCTAACGCAAACCGTTAGCATGGCAACCGGGTTAAATGACGTAAAGTGAGAGGTTTACGGCTCCGTGGAAGCTTGTTTACGGCTCCGTGGAAGCTTGTTTACGGCTCCGTGGAAGCTTGTTTACGGCCCCGTGGAGGGTTTACGGCTCCGTGGAAGCTTGTTTACGGCTCCGTGGAAGCTTGTTTACGGCCCCGTGGAAGGTTTAAGGCTGCGTGGAAGCTTGTTTACGGCCCCGTGGAGGGTTTACGGCTCCGTGGAAGCTTGTTTACGGCCCCGTGGAGGGTTTACGGCTCCGTGGAAGCTTGTTTACGGCCCCGTAGAGGGTTTACGGCTCCGTGGAAGCTTGTTTACGGCCCCGTGGAAGCTTGTTTACGGCCCCGTGGAGGGTTTACGGCTCCGTGGAAGCTTGTTTACGGCCCCGTAGAGGGTTTACGGCTCCGTGGAAGCTTGTTTACGGCTCCGTGGAAGCTTGTTTACGGCCCCGTGGAGGGTTTACGGCTCCGTGGATACGTCTGTTAACAGAAGCTAACTAGTTAGCTTTATTATGAAACAGGAGGAGCAGCTAACAGCTAGCTACGAGAGAGGAAGGGGGGGGGGGGGCACAGATAGAGAGACATAGAGACACAGAGAAAGAGAGAGAGAGAGAAAGAGACACACATAGAGAGAGAGACATAGACACAGAGAGAGAGAGACAGAGAGAGAGAGACAGAGACACAGAGAGAGAGAGACACAGAGAGAGAGAGAGAGAGAGAGAGAGAGAGACACAGAGAGAGAGACAGAGAGAGAGAGAGAGACATAGACACAGAGAGAGAGACATAGACACATAGAGAGAGAGAGAGAGAGAGAGACATAGACACAGAGAGAGAGAGACGCATAGAGAGAGAAAGAGAGAGAGAGCGAGATAGAGAGACATAGAGACTCATAGAGAGAGAGGGCCCCGGCCCCCCGGACTCCGCTCCATAGCCTCCCCGGGTATGAGCCTCCTCTCCCGGCTGTGCCTCCCCCATGTCCCTGTCCCCTGTCCCCCGGCCTCGTCCCCTGTCCCCCGCTCCGTCCCCCGTGTCCCCGTCCCCCGGGAGGACTCACCTGTAACGCGGCAGCAGAGCAGCGAGCACAACAACAGGCTCCGCAGCGCGACACCCATCCTCCGTCCGTGGGCCCGGAGCCGCGGCTCCTCAGCGGGCTGCTCCCATCGGCGGCCGCGGCCTCTGTCCTCTCGTCCTCCCGGGGAATCGGGGACTCGAACGCGCGGATGTATTGTCCCGTCGGCGGCTGTGTGCGGAGGTCGAGCTGCTGAGCGCGTTAAACGGGCCCCGCGTCCATGGATCCGCGCTCCGTGTCTCACATTGTCCTGCAGGAGATCCGTCGTCTCCTTCCGCTGTGAGGAAGCTGCCCCCCCCCCCCCCCCCCACCCTCCTCCTCCAGCTCCCAGCCCCCCCCCCCCTCCCTGCTCTCCCCCCTCCCCACTCCCCACTCTTCCACCCGCTTTCTATTGTTGCTCTGATTTCATGCTCTGCAGCCAAACGATAACGTTCCGCCAGCAGACCGACGCCCGGCTGCAGCCGCCGTGTCTCCCCGCTCAGCACGCACCAGACCCCGGCCACGAACCGGAGCAGTGAGCCGGAGTTCGGCTCACATTCCTGCGGGACTAGTTTCTCGCGGTTGACGCCGACAAACAGCCGCTCGCGCCCGGACACGATCACGGGGATCAACCGGGAGCGTTTCGGGAGGGAACGAGCGCCGGTTTCTCCCGGTTTACCGACAGTTTGGAGCCCGAAGGAAAGACCCGGAGAAATGTGGCTCATCGGCCGCAGCCCGGAGGAAAGTCCCCGTCCCGGTCCTCCTGAGCCGGTCTGGAGGACATAACGAGAGCCGAATGGAGACAAACCCCTATATGAACTTAATGTTCATGTTAAAGTTCACAAAAACACTGTCAGTTTAAGATTAAATCACTCATTTGTGTTAAAGAGGTAAATATCTGGAAGAGGTCTGGTCCGGAAGTTGAGTTCTGAGGGAAAAAAAGTCTGAAAACAAAAAAGTGACCAAAATCACCATCCAGAAACTAAACCAGAGTTTCAGATTTCACTTCTGAATATGAAAAAAGTCTCAATAATATCATCTGACATATTATATGTAACATTTAGATGTTTCAATGTGGATCAGAGACGTCTGGGATTCATTTAAAATGGAAAAAGTAAGAAGATAAAATCCATAACTGAAGTAAAAATAAGGATTTTGATGGAAAGTCTGAATTCTGATCAATAAAAAGTCAATAAAAGTCTCAATTTGTGAGAGTTCACATCCAGAGTTCAGAGTTAAGTCATTAAGTTATAGAATAAAGTCTGTAAATTACATTCAGAGGTTTAACTTTTAGAGAAAAAGGTCATAATTCTGAAACAAACTGAATTAAAATACAACTGATTAAATGTGAAAATCATAAACCCCTAAAATTCTGGATTAAAGTTAACAAAGAGATTAAGTCGGATTTTTAAGTTTAAAATGAGAATTTTGAGAAATAATCAAAATATTGCACAAAAAGAAATGAACAAAAAGTAAAAATACATCATGAAAGATTAATATGAAAATTAAATTTAAACAAATAAAACCGATTCAGGTTTCATAAAGTCACAAATCTGAAAGAAAAGGCAAAGATTTGCAAATCAGAGAAGTTATGATGAAAAAGTCCAAATCTACTTATTTGTCTGAATTAAAACTTGAATATTTTCTCTTCAATCAACAAACTAGTTGGTTGGTTTTTAACATCCGCTGTGAAGTTATTAAACTGGAATCACCTGCTTTATTAAAAAGATATGAACCATGAATACTAATATATTAATAGTAAAACAACGAGGTCAAAAATCACATTTTCTTTAATCCTTACAAGAACAAAACATCAAATTTCCAAACTTATGCAAAAGCATCACTTCACAAAACAGGACCAGACTGTCACCATCGTTAATAATCATAATAATCATAATAATTAATAATAATAATAATCAGAGCAACAGAAGAGGCCGGTGCTCGTCAGGCTGCTGCTGCCCCCTGCTGGTCACACTGCGTACAAACATCTTAGGAAAATAGTGCACTGCTTATTAAAAACAATCCAATATTAAAAAAAGAAGCATTTCATATTTATCAAAAGTCACTCGGGACACGAGAGAAGAGTTCACGACTCTGAGGATCGTTGCTCCAGCGCTTCTACATCTTCATCATCTTCATCATCATCGCTTCTATATCTTCATCACTTCTACATCCTTCATCATCTACATCTTCATCCATCGTGTGAACGAGATAGAAAAGCAGCACAGTGAGTGAGGCCAGAAGACATGCAGGAGGTGTTATACACAGGTGAGGAGGAGGAAGAGGAGGAGGAGGAAGACGAAGAAGAGGAGGAGGAAGAGGAGGAGGAGGAGTAAGAGGAGGAGGAGGAAGAGCAGGAGGAGGAGGAGGAAGAGGAGGAGGAGGAAGAGCAGGAGGAAGAGGAAGAGCAGGAAGAGGAGGAGGAGGAAGAGCAGGAGGAAGAGGAGGAGGAGGAAGAGGAGGAAGAGGAGGAGGAGGAAGAGCAGGAGGAAGAGGAGGAGGAGGAAGAGGAAGAGGAGGAAGAGGAGGAAGAGGAGGAGGAGGAGGAGGAGGAAGAGGAGGAGGAGGAAGAGGAGGAAGAGCAGGAGGAAGAGGAGGAGGCCTCCTCACAGGCTTCCTGAGATTCAGGGAATATGAATATTGCTGTTTGTTGTTGTTTCTCCGCAGAGAGAATAAACGATAATAATCTTTACAAGATGAAACATGAGATGTCTTTTACTTTATGACCAGATAGTTTCTCATTATCAACACATTCATTTAGTTTTATTATTATAACCATAGTGAAACTAAACATAGTTCCTCATTTTAAGAACTACGGGAACATTCTGTGATTTAACCGGAATAATCTGTAATCCAGTAAAAAACGTGGTGAAGAAAAGAGGAAACCCTCGATGTGAAAATGAGGAACAGATATAGAAAACATTGTGTGGACAAATATGATAAAAGACACAAATTTATGGTGATATTTAAATTTTATATAATTCTTTCACCGTTGTGATGACGTTGATTTGTCGTGTGTTGCATTTTTTTTTTTTGGAACCAAACAGATAAAATATCTGCGTCTGGTGCTTTTTAAATCGACTGTATCACAATATAAATACAGCTTATTGGTATGAAGTCTTTTATGTTCATAAAAAACAACAAAAACTAGCTCCGTGACGACGCGTTCCTCAGATAATAAAAGGTTCATCGGCGGTTCGGTGCATTATGTCTCATAACCACGTCACAGCGGTGGGGTCATGGAGCATAACGCTCTGGCCAATGAGAGCGCAGTATCCTCCAGGGCCTCTGGCCAATCAGGACGCAGTATCCTCCAGGGCTCCGTCATGGTGGAGCTCTGCTCCGTCACACCTCGTAGTGGAGGTCGTTGAGCTCCAGTCTCGTGTAGTGCCGCCTGTCGAATGACTCCATCGCCTTCCGTCCGCCGACGGCCAGAGCCAGCGTGAGCACGGCGAGGCCGAGCACCATGACCGCCACCACGCCGCTCCTCACCGACCCCCGCGCCACCGGCAACGCCGGCACCTTCCCCCGGCCGGCGCTCGAGTTCTGGAGGGCGGGGTCGGACTGGGCAGGGTCGGACTGGAGGGGGTCGGACTGGGCGGGGTCGGACTGGACTGGGTCGGACTGGACGGGGTCAGACTGGACTGGGTCGGACTGGGCGGGGTCGGACTGGGCGGGGTCGGACTGGAGGGGGTCGGACTGGACGGGGTCGGACTGGACTGGGTCGGACTGGAGGGCGTCGGACTGGAGGGGGTCGGACTGGACTGGGTCGGACTGGAGGGGGTCGGACTGGAGGGGGTCGGACTGGGCGGGGTCGGACTGGAGGGGGTCGGACTGGAGGGGGTCGGACTGGGCGGGGTCGGACTGGGCGGGGTCGGACTGGATGGGGTCTTTGGGGACGATGACCAGACTCGCTGCTGGAGTCGTCCTCGAGGTGGACAAATCAATGGTGGTAGTGGTAGTAGGAGTAGGAGTAGTGGTAGTAGTAATAGTGGTAGTAGTAGTGGGAGTTGTGGTTGAAGTAATAGAAGTAGTAGGAGCAGGAGTAGTAGTAGTAGTAGTGGGAGTTGTGGTTGTAGTAGTAGTAGGAGCAGGAGTAGTAGTAGTAGTAGTAGTAGGAGCAGGAGTAGTAGTGGTGGTAGTAGTAGTAGTAGTAGTTTCAGTGTTGGGTTGTGGTTTGTCAGTAGTTCTTGGTGCAGCCTCCCTGTTGGCTGTGACAACAGGATGTGATGTGGTGGAGCTCCGCGTCGGCCAGGTGGAGGCGGTGGGGGTGGTGGAGGTGGTGGGAGTGGTGGAGGTGGTGGAGGTGGTGGAGGTGGTGGGTGTGGTGGTGCTGACGGGATGAGGCTTCACTTTCTTGGACATTTTGTTTTGCTTTTTACTGGTTTTGTTTGGCTTCTTCATGGTGGTGGTTGCAGTAGAAGTAGTTGTAGAAGCTGCTATTGTAGTCGTGGAGGTGGAGGTGGAGGAGGTGGTGGAGGTGGAGGGGGCTGGAGTTACCGGAGGCATAGTGGCGATGATGAGGAAGGGTGGAGGTGCTGTTGTGGTGGCGGGAGCCTGCGTGGTGGTGGTTGGTGTCGTGGTCGGAGCTGTGGTGGTTGTTGTGGTGGTTGGTGGTGTTGTTGTTGTTGTACTTTGTGTGGTTGTTGTTGTTGTTGTTGTTGTGGTGGGTTGGGTGGTTGATGGTGTAATTGGGGCCGGTGTGGTGGAAGTGGTGGTCTCAGGTCTCACTGTGGTCGGATGAATCAAACCTGTGAAGAAGACGCCAAGAAACAGGAAGCGGAACTTTAACATCACAAATCTATCTGAACAGGTAGTATACAGAGTACCTGAACAGGTAGAGAACAGAGTACCTGAACAGGTAGAGAACAGAGGACCTGAACAGGTAGTGTACAGAGTACCTGAACAGGTAGAGAACAGAGTACCTGAACAGGTAGTGAGTGTACAGAGTACCTGAACAGGTAGTGTACAGAGTACTTGAACAGGTAGAATACAGAGTACCTGAACAGGTACTTTCTCCGTGAATCTCCACCTTAACGTGGTGGAGGAGTTTGAGTGGCTCAGTGATCCTGGGAGCTATGTTGTCCGGGGCATCAGCCCCTGGTAGGGTCTCCCAAGGCAAACAGGTCTCAGGGGAGAGCCCAGACTAAGAGCGGTTCAAAAAACTCTGATGAACAGCAGCCCATGGTCTTCAGCCACCTCGCCCGGACCAGGGAAACCGGGGAACCCTCCCGGAGCCAGACCCAGGAGGGGAGATCGCCGGCGAGCGTCTGGTGGCCGGGCCTTCGCCCATAGGGCCCGGTCGGGCTCACCCCGAAGAAACATTATGGAGCAGCCACCCTGTGGACCCACCACCCACAGGGATAAGCATCGGGGTCGGGTGCTATGTGGATTGGGCGGCGGGCTGGGCAGGGGGCCTGGGCGAGCGATCGTCGGCAGCATAGACTAGCTCTAGGGACGTGGAACGTCACCTCGCTAGTAGGGAAAGAGCCGGAGCTGGTGCGGGAGGTGGAGAGGTACCAGCTAGATATAGTTGGCCTCACCTCCACGCACAGCACTGGCTCTGGAACCAAACTCCTGGAGAAGGGTTGGACTTTGTCCTTTTCTGGAGTTGCCCAGGGTGAGAGGCGCCGGGCGGGAGTGGGGATACTCACTAGCCCCCGGCTGAGCGCCGCCGTGTTGGAGTTCTCCCCGGAGAACGAGAGGGTCGCCTCTCTGCGCCTGGGGGTTGCGGGGAGTTAGGCTCCGACTGTTGTTTGTGCCTATGCACCGAACAGCAGTTCGGAGTATCCAGCCTTCTTGGAGTCGGTGGGAGGTCCTGGAAAGGCCTCCTGAGACTCCATCGTTCTCCTGGGAGACTTCAACGCTCACCTGGGCAACGACAGAGAAACCTGGCGGGGGGTAATTGGGAGGAACGGTTTGCCCGATCTGAACCCGAGTATTGTCTCGCTGTTGGACTTCTGTGCTAGCCACGGTTTGTCCATAACGAACACCATGTTCAAACATAAGGTGGCTCATAAGTGTACTTGGTACCAGAACAACTTAGGCCGTAGATCAATGATCGACTTTGTAATCGTATCATCTGATCTCCGTATGTCTTGGACACTCGGGTGAAGAGAGGAGCAGAGTTGTCAACTGATCACCACCTGGGGGTGAATTGGATCAGATGGCAGGGGAACCGGCTGGAAAGACCCGGCAAGCCCAAACGTGTAGTGAGGGTGAACTGGGAACGTCTGGCGGAGGATCCTGTCCGGGAGGTCTTCAACTCCCACCTCCGGAAGAACTTCTCACACATCCCGAGGGAGGCTGGGGACATGGAATCCGAGTGGACCATGTTGAAAGCCTCTATTGTGGACACGGCCGGTTGGAGCTGAGGTCAGAAGGTCATCGGTGCCTGTCGTGGCAGCAACCCGAGAACCCGGTATGCGGACACTGGGGGTGAGGGAAGCCGTCAAGCTGAAGAAGGAGGCCTTTCGGGCCTGGTTGGCTCAGGGGTCTCCTGAAGCAGCTGCGGTGGTCGCGGATGCTAAAACTCGGGCATGGGAGGAGTTCGGGGAGGCCATGGAGAAGGACTTTTGGTTGGCCTCAAAGAGGTTCTGGCAAACCATCCGACGGCTCAGGAAGGGAAAGCAGGGCCGACCCCAGGCTGTGCTCAGGAGCTGCTGACCCGGACGTGGGACATCGTCGGGCAGACGTGGGACATCGTCGGGCGGTGGAAAGAGCACTTTGAGGAACTCCGAAACCCGGCCAACATGTCCTCTAGAGAGGAGGCAGCGCCTGAAGACTTGGGGGGGTTGCACGCATATCCTTGGCAGAGGCCACTAAGGTAGTCTAAAAGCTCCTTGGTGGCGCCGGGGGGATGAGATCCGCCCTGAGATGCTGAAGGCGCTGGACGTTGGTGGGCTGTCTTGGCTGACACGCCTTTTCAATGTCGCATGGGGGTCGGGAACAGTGCCCATGGACTGGCAGACCAGGGTGGTGGTTCCCATTTTCAAAAAGGGGGACCGGAGAGTGTGCTCGAATTATCGGGGTATCACACTACTCAGCCTTCCAGGGAAAGCTTATGCAGGGTGCTGGAAAGGAGGCTCCGACCGATTGTTGAACCTCGGATTCAAGAGGAGCAGTGTGGATTCCGTCCCGGTCGTGGAACAGTGGACCAGCTCTTTACCCTCGCAAGACTACTGCAGGGGCTCTGGGAGTTTGCCCAACCAATCTACATGTGTTTTGTGGACTTGGAGAAGGCTTTCGACCGGGTCTCTCTGGGGTTTTTGTCGGGTGTGGGAGTATGGGGTGCCGGACCCGTTACAACGGGCCATCCGGTCTCTGTACGACCGCAGTAGGAGCTGTGTTCGTATCCTGGTGGCTGTTTGCCTCCGCCAGGGCTTCCCTTTATCACCGGTCCTGTTCGTGACTTTCATGGACAGGATATCTAGGAGCAGCCAGGGGGAGGAGAATGTCGGGTTCGGGGTCTCAGGATCGCCTCTCTGCTGTTTGCAGATGATGTGGTCCTGTTGGCCTCTTCGGACCATGACCTCCAGCATTCACTGGGGCAATTTTCAGCCGAGTGTGAAGCGGCGGGGATGAGAGTAAGCACCTCCAAATCTGAGGCCATGGTGCTCTGCAGGAAACCGGTGGATTGCTCCCTCCAGGTGGGGCCAGAGTGCCTACCTCAAGAGAAAGAGTTCAAGTATCTCGGGGTCTTGTTCACGAGTGAGGGTAAGATGGAGCGGGAGGTCGACCGGCGGATCGGTGCGGCTGCAGCAGTAAAACAGGCTGCACCGGACCGTCTTGGTGAAGAGGAGCTGAGCCGGAAGGCAAAGCTCTCAATTTACCGGGCGGTCTACGTTCCGACCCTCACCTATGGTCACGAACTCTGGGTCATGACCGAAAGAACGAGGTCACGGATACAAGCGACCAAAATGAGTTTCCTCCATAGGGTGGCCGGGCTCAGCCTTAGAGATAGGGTAAGGAGATGAGTTTCCTCTGTAGGGCTCAGCCTTAGAGATAGGGTAAGGAGATGAGTTTCCTCTGTAGGGCTCAGCCTTAGAGATAGGGTAAGGAAATCAGACATCAGGAGGGAACTTGGAGTTGAGGCGCTACTCCTTCGTGTCTAAAAGAGTCAGCTGAGGTGGTTCGGGCATCTGATCAGGATGCCTCCTGGTTTCCTCCCGTTAGAGGTTTTCCAGGCACGCCCAACTGGTAGGAGGCTCCGGGGAAGACCCAGGACACGCTGGAGGGATTATATCTCCAGCTGGCCTGGGAACGCCTCGGGATCCCAGAACGAGCTGGAACATGTTGCGGGTGAGAGGGAAGCCTGGTAGGCCTGCTGCCACCGCGACCCGACCCCGGATAAGAGGAAGAACATGGATGGATGGATGAACAGGTAGTATACAGAGTACCTGAACAGGTAGTATACAGAGTACCTGAACAGGTAGTGAACAGAGTACCTGAACAGGTAGTACAGGTAGTACAGTACAGAGTACCTGAGCAGGTGAGCTCACCTTTGTAGATGTCATGGGTGTTGATGCCGTCCTGGGCCTTCATCAGAGGACAGTCCTGCTCCGTCTGACAGTGGAACAGGAAGCAGTTGTCGTCCCCGGCGTGTTTGTTGGCATTGAACACGGCCATGTTGCATTTAGCTCCTTCAGACGCACAAACAGAGAATTTAAAAGTTAAAGGTTCTCCATGGAGGAATGTATATATATATATATATATATATATATATATATATATATATATATATATAGATACAGGTCCAGGGGGGTTCAGGTCTCAGGGAGTCTCACCTGGCTTCACGTCCTCCGAGCAGCAGGCGAGGACACAGTCCCGCTCCGACCGGACCTCGCGGGCGTCGCTGACCGTGGTCGGGCGGCTCAGCGCCTGCCTCACGTTCACATTGGCGCTCTGGTGTTGCCGGGAGTAACACGTCTCCGGCTCCACGGCCCAAACAGGAAGTGATGTCATCAGGAGCAGCAGCAGCAGCGTCCAATAGGAGGGCAGCGTGTACGCTGGAGGAGGCATGGCTGGGCTGGAGTCTGTGAACCAGGGAGATACGAGACCTGCAGAGAGGTCAGAGGTCAGAGGGAACCGACCTCATGTCAAAGTACAGGACAAAATAAGAGAAATTACTGTAATATTATATTATTATATACTTTACATGTTAGCAAGCTGCTTCCTCCTGATGGACAGAAGAATGTAATGCTGCGTTCAGGTTTATTGTTTGTATTTAATAAACCGGTTCGGAAACGAGTGAATGAGTGAAGGAATGAAGCACCTGAACACACCGAGGAGCACCTGAACGCACCACGGGTCCGTTTCCTGGTCGTTATCATTATGAACAATAAGAGTGAAGAATAAAGGATGTTTGTTGTTAATGAAACTTTTAATTTTACTTACTTTAATATTATTGCGCAACATCGGCTGTTAATGGAGGAACAGAAACGTTGTTAATGTTCATAAACGACTGCAAGTTGTTTATTTTAGACTTTAGAAGCCGGTTGGCTCCTTTGACGTCTGACAGACGAGGACTAAATTAGAAAAATCAATCTGTGGAGTAAAAAATAGAAATCTAAAAATGAACGCGGCTCCTCCGGGAGACGGAAGACAAAAGAAGACAAAAGAAGACGAAGACGTTTCTATTTTTATCTTCAGGTCAGTCGGCTTTTTAAGAATAATAAAAGTTATTCAGAGCAGAAACTCACCGAGACGCTGAGATCCGTCCTCCATGAGACCTCCGGGTCCAGAGTCCTAGACCTGGACTTCAACCGTCCCCTTATCTCCTGAGAGGACAGGGACTCATTATGTCCCCTTATCTCCTGAGAGGACAGGGACTCATTATGTCCCCTTATCTCCTGAGAGGACAGGGACTCTTTATGTCCCCTTATCTCCTGAGAGGACAGGGACTCTTTATGTCCCCTTATCTCCTGAGAGGACAGGGACTCTTTATGTCCCCTTATCTCCTGAAAGGACAGGGACTCATTATGTGCCCTTGTCTCCTGAGAGGACAGGGACTCATTATGTCCCCTTGTCTCCTGAGAGGACAGGGACTCATTATGTCCCCTTGTCTCCTGAGAGGACAGGGACTCATTATGTCCCCTTGTCTCCTGAGAGGACAGGGACTCATTATGTCACCATGTCTCCTGAGAGGACAGGGACTCTTTATGTCCCCTTATCTCCTGAAAGGACAGGGACTCATTATGTGCCCTTGTCTCCTGAGAGGACAGGGACTCATTATGTCCCCTTGTCTCCTGAGAGGACAGGGACTCATTATGTCCCCTTGTCTCCTGAGAGGACAGGGACTCATTATGTCCCCTTGTCTCCTGAGAGGACAGGGACTCATTATGTCCCCTTGTCTCCGGTACAGGTGCTGCACCTTGTACAATATGTTCACGTCTTAATAATAAAATAATAATTAGCGTTCCGTTACAACCACACAATAAACATTCCTGCTCTACAGTTGCAAAACATTTAAATACAAATAAAAGTTCAGAGATTTAAAGAGAAAAAGACTAAAATCAGAACAAAACAGTTGAATAAATAAATAAATAAATAATAAAAAGCTCACTGTTCCGGAGACGGTTTCTTTGTGTACGTAATAAATTGTCATGTTCATTAATAATTAAACAGGCTGAATATGAACAAAACAAAACACATTTCAAGACAAAGATAAGGAAGATCAATAAGGCCCCGTTTAGATTTTCTGGTCAAATTGAGTTTCAGAGTTTTAACAAATATTTGTTGACACGAATGTTGAAGATAAGAACTCAATAAAATATAAATATATTGAATACCGACAGAGAGGAGCATCATTCTGCTGGAGCTGGAATTTGAGCATTTGGCTCAAAAGGAAACTCAATAAAATATTTTAAAGACACAAGAGGATTCCAGTATAAACAGTTATTATACTTTAATGGCCTCGTCTCGGGGAGTGAAGGCATTAACTGAATACTTTCATCTATTTATCGTTCTCTCTTGCACAACATATACAAAAACTAGAATAAAATAACATTAAATTAATATTATTCTATCCTATTTTTTGTATATGTTGTGTATTTGTTATATTTTATTGCCTGTATGTATAAATTGCAGGATTAATAGAGTAACTCTTTCTCTCTTCATCACAAGATCATCACAATCCATTGACAAAAACAGTAATTTTACCTAAATCTGACTGTTATTGTGTGATTTTGGTGTTTTAAAGGCGTAATAAAGTCCAGCTTAGTTTACCTGATTGTTTTAATACAGTTCGTCTCTGTAGTGATGACGGGATTCTTTCTGATTTGTATATTATTTGGTGTTTTGGTCTTCCATAGATACAAAGGCGCTGCTAGCTTAAAGCGACGTAAATAAACGAGCGTTCTTTGTTCGAGTCTCTTTAATAAAGGCTCCGGACCGGCCGCCGGGCAGCGTCCTGGTGCCGCGGCTCGGTTCGGGGTCAGCCCCGGTAACAGCTGTCGCTGCACCGGCTCGCTGCGCCGGTTCTAACGGTGCTAACGGCGGCTCGGTTCTACCTGCGGTTCCAGCGGGGACTCGCTCTAACTCGCGGCCGCGTCCATCGCCCTCCCGTCGGCCAGCGGCGCGTCCCGCGGAGAGGTCCCGGTCCCGGTCCTCTGGTCCCGGTTCCTCTGGTCCGGTCTCGGTTCCGGTCCCGTCCCGGTAAGAAGCGTCACAGCAGCCGATCGGTGGAGCGTGCGCCTCTTAAACAAAGCGGATCAAATGATGGTGATTATTATGGGATGGTGAAGAGCAGCGGCTGGTTTGTGTCTGCAGGAGGAAGAAGAGCCGCATCACATGATGCTGGTGAGGAAGAGGAGGAGGAAGAGGATGCTGGTGAGGAAGAGGATGCTGGTGAGGAAGAGGATGATGATGCTGGTGAGGAAGAGGATGATGATGCTGGTGAGGAAGAGGATGATGATGCTGGTGAGGAAGAGGATGATGATGCTGGGGAGGAAGAGGATGATGATGCTGGTGAGGAAGAGGATGATGATGCTGGTGAGGAAGAGGATGATGATGCTGGGGAGGAAGAGGATGATGATGCTGGGGAGGAAGAGGATGATGATGCTGGGGAGGAAGAGGATGATGATGCTGGGGAGGAAGAGGATGCTTGTGAGGAAGAGGATGATGATGCTGGGGAGGAAGAGGATGCTTGTGAGGAAGAGGATGGTGATGCTGGTGAGGAAGAGGATGATGATGCTGGTGAGGAAGAGGATGGTGATGCTGGTGAGGAAGAGGATGGTGATGCTGGTGAGGAAGAGGATGTGATGCTGGTGAGGAAGAGGATGCTTGTGAGGAAGAGGATGGTGATGCTGGTGAGGAAGAGGATGGTGATGCTGGTGAGGAAGAGGATGATGATGCTGGTGAGGAAGAGGATGATGATGCTTGTGAGGAAGAGGACGGTGATGCTTGTGAGGAAGAGGATGGTGATGCTGGTGAGGAAGAGGATGGTGATGCTTGTGAGGAAGAGGACGGTGATGCTGGTGAGGAAGAGGATGGTGATGCTGGTGAGGAAGAGGATGATGACCCACTTAAGTCTTTGTCCTGGGGGGGTTTCACCAAAATACATCTTTATGCAAATAAAAGATCATTATTACAATTTAATAAGTTTTAAATACGAAAATGACGTCATCAGTTCATCAATAATTAAAGAGGATGAACAAAACATGAGGAAAACACTGCCAGACAATGTATGGAAGATCAGTAGTGTATGGAAGATCAGTAGTGTCAAGAAAATAAAAACCCGTTTGACATACTGAGAGAAAACTGTCAAATTTAAATTCTGATTTATTTAAAAAATAAAACTAGTCACAAAACCTTTAAAATAACCAGATTTAATAATTAAGTGAAAATATGGACTTTAAGTTACTGTAAATGCGATTTGTCATTTAAATCATATATATTTATTTATATATATCTATAAATAAATATGTACATGATCAGAATAAAACAAAGCAGGAAGTTAAATGTTTTCAATAATCAACCATTTAATAAAACAATAAAGAGATTTAAAGGATTTACGACACAAACAACCTTTTAAAACATTTTGACGTATTATTGAGACAATGAAGATTCTATGGAAGGAAAAAACACAAACTCCAAAATGTGCAAATAATGAAAAAACTAAAAAACACCATTTGTTATTATTATTATACATTCTGAGTTAGAATTATGAGACGGTTATTTAATCTTTGTCACAATTTTAATGAGTTAAATCTAAATTATGAGTTAATAATTTATAAAAAATCTCATAATTTTGACCTAAAACAGGTTTTGACTTTGAAAAGAATGAAATCAAACAGAGTTCAAAAGATGAAAAGAACATTTTGTAGTAAATCTGATGTTGAAGTCAAAGCTTTGAATGAATGATTTATTCTGATTATTTATATTTTTATATATATATATATCAGAAACGTAAACATTTGTTCAGAGTCTGTCTTCATTCCACTTCGTTCATCTCAATGTCCTGCTGACCTCCAGCTGTGCTCGTCGTCTTCTTCTTCTTCTGCTGCTTCATTGGAGCTGATGACGAGTCCGGCTTCTTCTTCGTTGGTGCTGCTGCTTCAACTGAGGAGACAACAGAGAAGTTTAAACCACTTCCTGTCCGCTTCACACCCAAACTTCTTATGGATGGACTCTGGTTAGAAGTCTCTCTCTGAAGAAATAATAAATAAATAAATAAATATCTATAAATATAAATAAATAAATAAATATATATATATAAAAATAAATAAATATACATATACATATATATATATATATATATATATATATAAAAAATAATAAATATATATAAAATAATAATTTTATTTAAAAAACGTGTTGTTTCAAAAACAGGTTTTCTTCATACAATCTCTTAATCAGCCAGAAGCTGTAAAAAGTGTCTAATCATCAGACTTCCATCTTTCCCACGGTCCTTGAACACATCAAACAAAGCTTTAAATTATGATATTTCATCACCATCGACACGTCGATGCTCGCTGAGTGAGTCACGTAGGATCTCGGGGGAACGAGGACACGGAAGAGGCGACTCTACAGATTCCTATAACATCTCAACCAGATCTCTGTGGCGTATTATCGCAGAGAAATTCATTTAAACATCGAGTAAACACCACGTAGACGCTCCGGCGCGTCCGTCGACCCCAGAGAGTTCAGGAGGTTACAGACAAGTCAAACAGCGTCGGGCGCCCCTCACCTTCCGTAGCCTTCTCCTGCTTCATGTGCTGCAGCTGTTTGAGCAGCTTCCGTTTCTTCTTCCCCGACAGAGTGATGTTCGCTCGCTGGCTCGACCTGAACATTCAGACACAGAGGTTACTCCTCCACCCGGCCTCACCCAGCCTGACTTCCTGTCTGACTTCCTTCCTGCCTGAGTTCCTGAGTGACTTCCTTCCTGTGTGACTTCCTTCCTTCCTGTCTGACTTCCTTCCTTCCTGCCTGAGCTCCTGAGTGACTTCCTTCCTGTGTGACTTCCTTCCTTCCTGTGTGACTTCCTTCCTTCCTGTCTGACTTCCTTCCTTCCTGTCTGACTTCCTTCCTTCCTGTCTGACTTCCTTCCTGAGTGAGGTCACTCACTTCCTCTTCTTCAGGTGGTGGACGGTGGTCAGACCCTCGTCGACCACCGCGCCCACGATCAGGTGACGCTTCCTCTTCTCTCGGCTCAGGACGCGGCGCCGCTTGAAGATGTTCTTCGCGAGATCCTGCAGGACGACAACAACAACAACAACAACAACATCAACAACAACAACAACATGAGACGGAGCCGGGATTCAAAGCTGATAAATACAATAACAACGACCCTCAAAGACTTTTCTCTGATATAAAAAGTCGAATGTTGTTTTATTAAAATATTTCAGCTCTTTCCCACTAAAATTAAACTAAATCCTAAAATAATTAATGTTGTTAATAAATTATAAAAAACAGGAGAAACGTTTTGAATCTGAAACAAAAGAAGTCGCTCAGTAAATATCTTTAAACATGTGAATGTGAAGAACTTCATTAAAAACAAGTACCTCAAAAAGTACTTGAGTAAAAGTACTTTGTGTACTTTCATCACTGGAAGAGAAGATTTGACTAAAAGACTGAACTATGTGTTTTGTCTTCAGACATTACTATAATATATTAATTTAACATATTATATTAATATAATATGTCACCATAATATATTAAAAATATATTGATATAATATATCAATGTGAAGTACTCATATATATACTTAAGTAAAAGTACTCAATATGCAGAATGCCTCCTCACATTGATGTATTATTATTATTATTATATTACTCATAAACACATTTTATAATATTATTTTAATGTTGTAGTTGGTCAATGTGGAGGCAGTTTTAGATACTTTGTATTGTACTAATTACAAGTATAAAGTACTGCATGTCACATGTTTTTGTATGTAAAAAGTAACTAAATAAATACATCAAGTAAAAAGTAACATAATAAATAAATATATAAAGTAAAAAGTAACTAAATAAATACATAAAGTAAAAAATAACTAAATAAATACATAAAGTAAAGAATAACTAAATAAATACATAAAGTAAAAAAATAAAAATAAATAAATACATAAAGTAAAAAATAAATAAATAAATACATAAAGTAAAAAGTAACTAAATTAATACATAAAGTAAAAAGTAACTAAATTAATACATAAAGTAAAAAGTAACTAAATTAATACATAAAGTACAATATCTCCTCTGAGATGGAGAGAAGAAGTAAAAAGTATAAAGTATAAATACTGAGGTAAAGTACAAGTACCTCAAGTTTGTACTCGAGTACATAATGTACACAGTAACTACATCGAAAGACACAGACTTTTAAAAAGGCAGTAAAATAGCTTAAGATATGTAAATAAATGATAAACAAAGTTAGCTAGAGGTAGCAGTGTTTACGTTAGCCGTCCATGCTAGCTGCTAGCTCCTCTCTCCTAGTTAACCCTGACTCCTCTCTCCTCTCTCCTCTCTCCTTCGTCTCCTCTCTCCTCTCTCCTTCGTCTCCTCTCTCCTCTCTCCTTCGTCTCCTCTCTCCTCTCCCGTCTCTGACATTACAACATTAAAGAGGTTTCTTACAGTCTTCGGTCGGTTTATTTTCCCTCCTGGAGGAGACATGCTGGTCCTCACGTGGGCAGAGTTCTTCTTCTTCTTCTGCTCTTTAAATGACGTCAGACCTCCAGACTCCAGGCTCCTCACTGCCCCCCTCAGTCCGACGCACGCATTACACTGACAGTAAGTAGTGCACTGTATATAGAGTACAAACTCGAGGTACTTGTACTTAACCTCAGTATTTATACTTTATACTTCTTCTCTCCATCTCAGAGGAAATATTGCACTTTTTACTTCATGTATTTATCTATTTACTTTTTATTATAGCTAGGATATATATGTACAGCCTAAAATACTCCATTATGAGTAAAAGTCCAGCAGTCAAATGTCTTCTTCTTTGTTTAAAAGTTTTTAATTGTTATTTATATAATTTGTTTCTGTGAAATACACAAAAAGCCCCAAAACATAAAGGAAAAGAAAGTAAAGAAGTATTAGCAACCAAATGTACTTGAAATATCCAAAGTAAAGTACTCATAATACAGAATATTCCCCCCCCCAGCCCCCCGCTTACCTCACTATTGATTTAATAATAAAAACAATAATAATAATAATAATACCAATAATAATAATCACATTTATTATTCATATAATATAATAATAATCATATTAATAATCATGTTTATTATTATTATAATTATTATACAATTATTATTTTAGCACAATATAGTATATATAGTTTTATTTTGTCAGACGGTATTTTAGATCAAATGTTGTGTTTTTTAAGCTTCTTTGTCATCTGAACCAGAAAAAAAGGGATTTTTTCAGAATCTTCTTTTGTTAAATCTGGTTCCATTATTCTATTAGTTTATTTATGAATCTATATTTGTCGGCTGTTAACCTTAAAAAATAATAATGTCAGCATGAAAATTAAGGTTACCTTAAAACTAAAATAATATTATCAGAAAAAAGTCGTAACAATTAAGGTTAACATTAAAAAAGTCACGTTAGCACAAAAAATAGGCTTAGCATAAAAAAGCCTTTAGCATGATTAATTCAAATTAGCATAAAAAACATTATTGTGTAAAATAACATTAATGTAGCATAAAAAGTAACAACAGCATAAAAAAATAATGTAGGCATGAAAATATATATGAAATATATACATATATATATATATATATTTATATATATATATAAATATATATATATATTTATATACATACGTATATATACATATATATACGTATATACATATATATATATGTATATACGTATACATATTTTTATATATATATATATATTTATATACATACGTATATATACATATATATACGTATATACATATATATATATATATATATATGTATATAAGTATATATAGATATATATATATATCTATATATATAGATATATATATATACGTATTCAGCTCTTCTGGATCTCAACTCTACTTGACAATATATATATATATATATATATATATACGTATATATATCTTTATATATATATATATACGTGTATATATATACGTATATATATATATACGTATATATATATATGTGTATATATATATATATCCGTATATATATATATATATATATATATTGTCAAGTAGAGTTGAGATCCAGAAGAGCTGCCCTGAATGAGAAACAAATATACTGGACTATAAGATAAGAACACAGAGCTATATAACCTTTTTTAGGTTATACATTAGAAATGAGTACAACATAAAGGTGATGTAGTATCCGTGTGTTGTGATTTAATAACATAAAGGTGATGTAGTATCCGTGTGTTGTGATTTAATAACATAAAGGTGATGTAGTATCCGTGTGTTGTGATTTAATAACATAAAGGTGATGTAGTATCCGTGTGTTGTGATTTAATAACATAAAGGTGATGTGTAATGTTGATTCTGTGGACTGAAACCAATGAACAGATGGAAACTGAAATGTTTCCTCAGACGACGGCTAAGGAAGCACCAGTGAAGTCATCAGGTTCCTCTTCTTCTGAGTCAAAGGGAGTGAGGGTGTAAGGGAGTGAGGGTGTAAGGGAGTGAGGATGTAAGGGTGTGAGGGTTTGGCCCCCGTAGCCTCTGTCATTGGTAGGATGGCCTGCTTTGGCCCCCGTAGGCTCTGTCATTGGTAGGATGGCCTTCTTTGGCCCCCATAGGCTCTGTCATTAGCAGGATGGCCTGCTTTGGCCCCCGTAGGCTCTGTCATTGGTAGGATGGCCTGCTTTGGCCCCCGTAGGCTCTGTCATTGGCAGGATGGCCTGCTTTGGCCCCCGTAGGCTCTGTCATTAGCAGGATGGCCTGCTTTGGCCCCCGTAGGCTCTGTCATTAGCAGGATGGCCTGCTTTGGCCCCCGTAGGCTCTGTCATTGGTAGGATGGCCTGCTTTGGCCCCCGTAGGCTCTGTCAGTGGTAGGATGGCCTGCTTTGGCCCCTGTAGGCTCTGTCATTGGTAGGATGGCCTGCTTTGGCCCCCGTAGGCTCTGTCATTGGTAGGATGTCCTGCTTTGGCCCCCGTAGGCTCTGTCATTGGTAGGATGGCCTGCTTTGGCCCCCGTAGGCTCTGTCATTGGTAGGATGGCCTGCTTTGGCCCCCGTAGGCTCTGTCATTGGCAGGATGGCCTGCTTTGGCCCCCGTAGGCTCTGTCATTGGCAGGATGGCCTGCTTTGGCCCCCGTAGGCTCTGTCATTAGCAGGATGGCCTGCTTTGGCCCCCGTAGGCTCTGTCATTGGTAGGATGGCCTGCTTTGGCCCCCGTAGGCTCTGTCATTGGTAGGATGGCCTGCTTTCCTGATGCTCTCTGTCCCAAATGTCAGAACGGAAATGGGAAAAAGGGCTTTTGTGTTCTCGGCTCCCTCATCATGGAACATGTTGCAGAATGATTTAAAACTCAAAGAACTGATACCACTTATTGCTTTTAAATATAAAATGAAAGAAATAGAAGCAGGTTCCAAAAAATGTAAATGTTTCTTAAATTAACTCGGTTATGTCTCTTAACTTTTAGTTTCTTTAGCTCGTCTTGTTCTGTGTCTCTGTAACGATGTGTCTCGGCCAGGTCTCCCTCCAAAAAGAGATTTTTAATCTCAATGGGACTCTCCTGGTTCAATAAAGGTTTAATAATAATTTAATAAAACAACGATATGGAGCCGCGTTGCTTTATGTACAAAGGTGAGCTTGTACACGGAGACCCTGAAGGCAGCACGAGGGAGGACACGGAGACCCTGAAGGCACCACGAGGGAGGACACGGAGACCCTGAAGGCACCACGAGGGAGGACACGGAGACCCTGAAGGCACCACGAGGGAGAGGGTCCGTGGAACCAGCAGCAGAGGAACCAGAAGACGGGTCGAGAACCCACGAGAACACTTCAATCAACCACAGAAACACGTCAACAAACTAAATCAATGGTATATATATTTATATTTATATATCTAAAGTGCATTATGGTACAAAAATATAGAAGGTCAGCAGCACCTCGATACATTTACAAAATAAATACACCATTCAGACGAAATAAATTACGCAAAACAAATCTGACATAACGGGAATAAAAAAAGAAAAGCAAGGATTCACAAAGATTAAAATCTGTTGCCTCACAGAGCATCAAACCAGTTATTTTATCATATTCTGCTTTCTATTCTGCTATATTTAGAATATTTACAGACAATAAATATTTTCCATTTTCTTTCCAAACAATCACAAACAGAAGACTGCGTGGTGAGCGTCTAGGAGTCCTCTCCAACGGCCAAGGTTCTGAGACGAGAGACAAGAGGCAAGAGAGGAGAGAGGAGAGAGGAGAGAGGAGAGAGGAGAGAGGAGAGAGGAGAGAGGTTAGTTTCAGCTTCGACCAGCAGATAATGCATTCATCTACGAAGGTAAGAATTCATTGAGATCACTTCTTCATCTCTTCTGTGATATTATGGAGAGGTTCTGGGAAACAATGAAACACGAGCACTTGATGGGTTCAGAGCCTTGTTTGGAAAACAATATATGTATATATGTATATATATGTATGTATATATATGTATGTATATGTATGTTTATGTATGTATGTATATATGTATGTATATATATGTATGTATGCATATGTATGTATGTATATATATGTATGTATATATATGTATGTATATATATGTATGTATATGTATGTATGTATATATGTATGTA
>JACSYO010001555.1:0-27120 GCA_016806645.1 Ophiodon elongatus
TTCCACACCGATCCAAACAAGTGACACACATTATGTGCATATGCAGAGTCGGTATATATCGTCACTCGCTTACCTTCTGCCAACAAACACGCTTCAGTTAGCCCCACAAGCTCCGCAAGTTGTGCAGATGCAGGCTGTGGTATCACTTCAGCCTTTTCAACAGCAAATCCAGTTCCTTGGGCTTTTACTACTGCATAGCCAGCACTTAATTTATCGCCCACACGATAACAAGACCCATCAGTCCAATACTCCAGGTCCACCTCATGCAATGGGAGGGCTTGTAAATCTGCTCTAAGCCTAGAGTATTTCTCTGCTTCTTGAACACAATCGTGTGGCTCACCGTCTTCTGGAGTGGGCAAATTTGCCGCTGGATTCACCGTAACACACCTTGCTAGGGTAACATCTTCCTGCTCTAAGAGCCTATGATAGTCTCTGAGCCTAGACATAGTCAAATTGTTCTTACCATAATTCAAAAGATTTCTTAGACTATGATGTGTAAGAATTGTCACTGGATAACCCATTGTTACAGATGATGCTTTATTGTACATTAGAGAAACTCCCACCATTGCTCTGTAGCACAGTGGTAGCCCTAACTCTACTTCTGAATAAGCAGTGGAGTAGTACGAAATGGGTTGAGGACTCGTCCCCGTACCTGTTGGTTGACAAAGAACTGCACATGCATATTTACCCCCAGTAGAAGTAGATACATATAACAAGAAATTCTTAGAGTAGTCTGGAATTGCTAGCGCCGGAGCCTCTTGCAACTTCTTTTTTGTCGTTTCAAACGCCAAAAGGCCATCGTGTGTACAGGAAAGATTACCGTGGAGTTTAGCATTCCCAGTATCTTTAATCATAGCTCTCAAAGGCCCCGTCAAGCTAGCATAATCCTCAACCCATGCTGAGGAATATCCTGCAATACCAAGAAATGTCATCATCTCTCGGACTGTTCTGGGTTTTGGAGCCTTGCGAATAGCCTCCACCTGGCTATCAGAGATGCTTCTGTGTCCATGCGTTATTATTTGACCCAAATAAGCTACCTTCTCCTGACAATACTGTAGTTTCTTCAGAGAGGCCTTGTGGCCCTTTCCTGCCAGTATTTGTAGCAATTTAATTGAGTCCTTATGACATGTCTCCTCATCTGGTGAACAAATGATGATGTCATCCACGTATTGAATTACAGTGCTTTTTAATACCTGATCTATCCCAACCAAATCATCTTTCAATATTTTATTGAAAATGTGAGGACTATGTTTGAACCCTTGTGGCAGTCTCTCATACTCATAAGATTGTCCATTGTATGTGAACCCAAATAAGCTTTGACTTTCCCTACTCAGTGGAACACTGAAAAACGCACCACATAAATCTAACACTGTGAAATGTGTCGCATTTGGAGGAAGTTGGTCTAACAAAGTATGTGGATCCGGCACTTCTGCTGGAAAATCCGCCACCACTTCATTCACCGCTCTCAAATCATGTGTCAGGCGATATGAATCATCTGGCTTCTTTACAGGCAACAAAGGGCGTGTTGCTCTGGGGATCCTGTGTTATCCTTAAAACACCCGCCTTTAAAAGTCCTTCAATCTGTGGTTCAATTCCTCGGATTGCCTCTTCTTTCAGTGGATACTGGTTCTTCCAAGGTGGTCTGACTCCTGGTCGGAGTTCAATTCTTACTGGTTGGGCTGACTTCACAAGTCCAATATCGGTACTATGCCGAGACCACAAACATTCTGGAACTTGTTGTAGCATCTCTTCTCTCATTGAGTCTGAGTCCATCTTAGCACTGCAAATTGACTCATGTGTCATCTGCACAGTTTGTGGCTGTCCTTGTCCTTGAGCAGAGATCATAATCTTAATGAACTTCTGATCCTCACTTCTCCAGATGGCAAGATTCTCTTTTACTGGTGTAAAAACAGCTTCTTCTGCTTCTGCCATCATTTCTCCTACCTGCTTCTGCGTATGTTCTTCACACACCAACAAGGTCACATGTGGCACACTCTTCTCGATATCAAACTCTTTGTCCAAATAGTCATCTCCGTGTATCCTCATAGCTGCTCCTTGTGGTCCCAAAATTATACAGCCCGCATTAAGTTGCACTTGTTTTGGTTGGCGACTCAACCATTCTTCTGCGTTTGGTTGAGCATCATTTTTGAAATACTTGAGCGTGCAGTGAAATGGATACTCTGGAAGCTTTGCGTCGGGCATATTTGCGATGATAAACTTTTCCCACAACTTAGCTGTCTCAAAAAAATCTCCATTAAGATTTCCGATCCAAAATACTGTAGAAGCTTCCGCCTCTGTTGTCATCAATGATTGGTAAACAATCTCGTTTGGCACTTCAACCTGACAGCCGTCTGGTTTACACTTTATTGTACACCTCAATCTACACATAGCATCTCTTCCCAAAAGTGCAATAGGTGTATGTTCTGATACCAATATGGGTATTGTAATCTTCTGCTTTTTATAGCTGAGCTCAATTGGTTCAGTGAGAGGAATTAGCTGTTTCACTCCCTCAAACCCGATTGTCCGAATCAATTGACCAGACATGGGGAGATGTATAGCATCTTCAGGCCGAATACAGGTAAAAGCAGCTCCGCTATCCGCCATCACTTCCACTGGTCGATTATTTACTTTTACCTCTATTGTTGGATCTCTCTCCGGCCCTGATACTACCAGCTGACACCCCCCTCTCGAGTCTTCAGGGCACCCCTAGAATCCTGGTTCCGGGCCTCTGTAAGGGTTCACCGGTCCTCTGGGTGACCCTGATTGGCCCCTGAATCCTCCTCTGGAGTTTCCTCTGGAGTTTCCTCTGAAATTTCCTCTGAAATTCCCTCTGAAATTCCCTCTGAAATTTCCTCCTGACCTGTTGCACTCACGGGCAAAGTGGTCTAATTGTCCACAAGTATAACATTCGTCTGATTGCTGTTGAAAATTTGGATTAAACCTTCCTCCTCTTCCGAAATTTCTTTGATCCCTTCCTCTCCAGGACTGCGCTTGATCAAAGGCTGGCTGTGTGTAGGAGACGACTGGAACCACCGGTGATGGCTGGAACGACTGGAGCTGAACCTGGTTCGGCTGTGGTTGTGGTAATAGTTGATTTAGTGGAGCCTGATTCTGCATAACCAGAGCCTGCTTCTTCTCCATCCTCTTGTTATCCATCAGTTGTATTTGATTAAGTTTCCTGAGGGTCTCTTGGTCCTGGTCTTTTTGATCACGTTCCTTTTTCCTATACAGCTCCACTTGGTGTGCTATATGATCCGTATACACACCCTTTGCCATGCTTCCAAGACCAACCACCTCTGCCAGTTTGCTTCTCACTGGCAGGGGCAACCCCTTCTGTACTCTGGCTCGCAAAATTGACTGCTCCATTTGATTCAACTCCGGGTCATTTCCTATGACATTTCTCCACACTTGATGAGCTCTTGACACATAGACCCTCGGGTTTTCTTCCTGTCCCAGTGGTTCAATGAACATATTGTCCAGATGTACATTTGTCGGAAATGTATCTTTCAGCGCTCTGCACACTCGACCTCTACTTGCAGCAAACAGCTCTGAATCATTCGCAGCAGTTCCCACATATCGATCAAGTCCAGCTTTCTGTAGAATCTCTCCCATAGCATGAACTCCAACGAGATTAGCCAAGAGTCTCTTAATATCCCCAATGGCCGGTTGTTCTCCCACCATAATCTCTTCCAACTTCGAAATCCAAGGATGTGCTCCATCTTGAAGAGTAGGTAACTTTTCAAGTATGTTTGACATATCTGTACTCTGCCAAGGCTTATACTCCAAACTCTGTCCTCGGATGATCACTGGAAATATGCTCTTGGGTGTCGACTGTTTTCTAGAGCGCAATCTACTTTTCATGCCCGATCGTTTGGCGCCTTCTTTCTCTAGCTCTTCCTTCCGTATCTGCAACTCCTCTAACTGGTTTTCCAGTGTTCTTTGTTTTTCTGGAATATCAGTTTTTCTCATGTCACAGAGGCATCGGTCCATGCTTACTTCGACCTCTCTTAAAGTCCTCCGTGAGTCCTCTTCATTGCTGTCTCCATCCTCACTGTCATTAGTGGTAACATCTCCTCTCTTCTCCGCTCTGGCCAGCATCCGCCTGACTGCAGGGTCATATCCTCCCATGCTCTCTTCCAGATCACTTTGATCACTCTCGTCTCTATATTCCAGCCTTTGTATCCTAGTTCCCAACCTCGTTTTCTTCATCCACTTGGAATTTGGATACATCGTTGTAGTTGTCTCCGCTTGTCCTGTTTCTATTATTTTGTCTTCCTTGTCTCTGATATGATAGTTACCCTCCTGACTGATCACTGGGATCTGAGGATAGATTTTCTTAGACTTCGTCCCTACCTCATAAGGTGGCGGTGTTTTCACTGGGTTCATATGTGAGAAAAATGTATTGGTGTCTTCCAACAGTTTTTCTGTTTGTTTTGTGTTTTGTCTTATTTCTTCTGCGTTTTTATCTCTCTTATCGTTTGCAGCTTTGATCAGTTTCTGTCCCTCATTTTCAAACAACTGGAGAATGCCAAGCTCCACTTGCCTCTTTTCTTTGCATTTTTCTCCCTTGTTTCCCTTCTTTTGCTCTGCTTTGTATGTGGATACAAGTACCTGCATTATTTTGATTACATCTGGGTTAAGAGTCCCCTCCACTGGCCATGGTTGGTCAATTTCAGGCCAGCGTTTATGCCATTTTTCCGATATTTTTGCAATGTTTGCGATGCCTCTAACTAAAGGATTATTCTTCTGTACTACATCAACAGGAGTGATTACTTTTGGATTTTTAGTGTCCTTTTTTCCCATTATAACGGCTTCCTTATGTTCCTTTTTGTACTTTAAGAAGTAATTGCTAGGATTAAAGCTACTTAAAGCTATTTAGATTACTTCTTCTCCCCCTTTTTGTTTTTTGATTTTTTTTTAATTTTTAAAATCAATTTACCCAATTAACCAATTAACAAATTAACCAATCAACAAATCAACCAAGCAACCAATTAACAAATCAACCAATTAACCAATCAACCAATCAACCAATCAACCAAGCAACCAAGCAACCAATTAACAAATTAGCAAATCAACCAATCAACCAATCAACCAATCAACCAATCAACCAATTAATAAATTAGCAAATTAGCAAATTAACCAATCAACCAATGAACCAATTAACAAATTAATTAAGCCATTCATGTAATAAACCCACAACTTCACCCCAGTCAATAATGAAATTGATTTGACGCCACAGGATCAAGAGCTCATTAATGCAATATCACAACTCAGAGTCCGCTTATAATATTTGACAAAAAGATCATGCGCTCCCACAAGTGACGGACTGTCACCAAATGTGGTCTTAATCTCTGTAAGACAATCGCCTAATTATCACCCAATATTCAGCTCAAATCGACAAACAGTCACAATATTGAATGTCCACCACAGCACAAATCAGAACAAACCACGCACAAACAACAAAACTGACATCTGCAATTGTCAGCAGAGTTTAGACCAAACAGTCATATGCCATTAATTAATTAAATGCATTAACTGGTCAATCAGTTGCCAAGCCTTCTATTTATTTATTTATTTCTTTCTTTTAACTGACTACAGCATGTAGTCTTTCATGTGTATGTGCGCAGGTCAACATTCTTCTAGGCTTATAAATGAAAGCAGGTTAACATGTGTACCATCAATATTAACTACGACTGAAAACACATACAAATATGGACAATGCAGGTTTCTTGCTAAAGAGTTTGTGGATAAATTTTTACCGGCCTTTTAGCAGACTGAAACCGAAGCCTCACAGCAGACGTCAGCAAGTCACACTCCGTGATGTACCGACCAGCTGCCTTGTCTTCAGTCTCAGTTCTCATTCACCGTAAATGAAATAAAAGACAAGAAACAGGCAATGATTTAGTCTCTTACGAACCCATTAGGTCCCTTTAACAACATCATAAACGTAATTCCCAAATTAAACCCCTAACTAAACATTGTAGAATTTAATGAAAGCCAAAATGAGACAAAAAGTTCAAACGGCAAATGAACTTTGTGTCACAAGAAAGTGTTAACCTCAGTGAGCACTTTCACACACACACATTCCGACCTGCACACGAAGGAATCTTGAGACGAGTGAGGGGGAGGGAGGGGGAGTTCAAGGGCTATCCTCCTTAAAAGAAGTTCATTGTGTATTTAATAACTCATTTGTTATATTACGTCCCTTTTAAGAAGAGCTCATGCTTATTTAATAACTTATTTATTTCATTACGTCTTCTCAAAAGAAGCTCATGCTTATTTACCAACTTATTTATTTCATTACGTCTTCTCAAAAGAAGCTCATGTTTAACAAAATATCTGTCTTTACAAGTTATTAAACGTCCCGGTCTCAAATCACAACCTATGTACGTTTATTCAATCATAATGTGTTTTATCTTTTAACTTTAAACATATATTCTCCTCCTCTGCAGTTTTCACACACAGCTGGAACACATTAGTGACCACGTTTCACACACGCATGCACGATACCCAACGCACACAAATTTTTCACCAGGCTCTCCTCATCTCAAAGAAAACACACACACACTTATTTTGTTCCCAAAAAACACCCCATTCATACCATACATTCATATAGCATGCTTTTTGCCGCTCTTTCCTTTCTTTTTCTTATAAAATTTATGCTACCTTCTGAGATGTAAATATTCGATGAGAGGCTGCATCAGACACTGTTCGTCAACAAATGTCAGAGTGGGAACAGTCAATCGAATTTTTATTCTACACTCACCAGTTATAAAACTGACCATAAGGTGTTGTTCCAGGTTTTTTCGGCCCATACTATCAGCTCCTTCACTGAGGGCTTATCTAACCAGATTCTGCGGCTCAGTCATATGATCATTTCCTTTAATCTTATCTCTCTCTTATTTCTCTGTCTCTTATCACTTTTTACATTTATTTATACAAATTACCTGGATCCAGGTTTCCCAATTTGTCTTTCTATCTTAATTCCTGACTATGTCAAAGCCATTGTTACGCAGTGACTAATATGCATGTGTCTTACCGTTAAGAAGTTGAGGGCCCAATCTTCATTAATCTTGCACGATACTATTTAGCACACTTTATCGTTACAATGAAGCTATTCTAAACTATTCCTTGTATCTCTTATACTTCTTTCCTTCACTTTTTTTATCTTCTCTATACTCATTCCCCCTTTTTGCGTAGTACCCTACGCAAATAAAATCAAATTTAGCACGGAGCCTCACTTCAAACATCAAACCAACAGGACATGTCCATAAAAAGAAGGTTCTTATTTACGGTGTGACCAAGCAATTACACATAACAGCCACAATGAACGGACCAGCGTCCAATCGAGTGAGAAATGCTCACCGTATGTGAAGTTCCTGGAGGATCCGCAGGGCACATCACGTCCGGAATTCGTGACGCCAAGTTTGTCGTATATTTCAAGCGACAGTGATGTTGGAGTGATGATGAAGGAATCTCCGCGGACACTGTTCTTGCTGGTATAATGACGTTTATTACAAACAAGCAACATATGTCAAGACGGGCGTCATGTACACCCGGAGAGTCCCAAAGTCGAACAGAACTCTACCCGTCGGGGCTCTCCCGATCACTTATATATGGATGTTGTTTACGCCCCAGACTTGAGGCTAAAATGACGTCATAAACAGGGCCCCCAATGAAATATATGTTTCGGACATATGCATACACACTCCTTCATCCTCAAGGCCAAAAACACTCCCCAGTGGGGTCACCCAGCGGGCCCCAGGTGTGTAACATCAACAGTGGATCCGACCTTCCAAAGTCCCGGGCCCCTTCACGTATGCTATCTTCATGCCTTATAAGAGGAAAATATACTAGAGCATACAATGTGGAAATAAAGCTTTAAGGCAGAAAAGTAATTAGAACATCATGTATTCATGAAATTAACATGAAACTTGAGAGTCTGCTGTTCTGGGACAATGTCTTGAGGAAAATCAAGTAAACTGTGTATTTTTCAACAAATTCCACTTTTGGCCTTTTCCCAGCAGAAAAGTGTTTTCAGACCATAAATACTGAAAATGCAGCTTTAAGGCAGAAAAGTGATGAGAACATCATTTTTTCATGAAATTAACATGAAACTTCAGAGTCTGCTGTTCAGGGACATTGTCTTGAGGAAAATCAAGTAAACTGTGTATTTTTCAACAAATTCCACTTTTGGCCTCTTCCCAGCAAAAAAGTCTTTTCAGACCATAAATACTGAAAATGCAGCTTTAAGGCCGAAAAGTGATGAGAACATCATGTTTTCATGAAATTAACATGAAACTTGAGAGTCTGCTGTTCTGGGACAATGTCTTAAGGAAAATCAAGTAAACTGTGTATTTTTCAACAAAATCCACTTTTGGCCTCTTCCCAGCAGAAAAGTGTTTTCAGACCATAAATATTGAAAATGCAGCTTTAAGGCAGAAAAGTGATGAGAACATCATTTTTTCATGAAATTAACATGAAACTTGAGAGTCTGCTGTTCAGGGACATTTCTTTTGAGGAAAATCAAGTAAACTGTTCATTTTTCAACAAAATCCACTTTTGGTCTGTTCTCAGGCTGAAACGTCTTTTGAGACCATAAAAACAGAAAATTCATTTGTAAGGCAGAAAAGTAATTTAAACGTCATGTCTTCATGAATATTACATGAACCTTAAAGGTATGCTGTTCTGGGAGACTTTATAGAGGAATATCAAGTCAACTGTGTTTTTTGCAACAAAATCCATTTTAGGCATGTTCGCAGGCTGAAATGCCTTTTGAGACCATAAAAACTGAAAATTCATTTTTTAGGCAGAAAAGTGATGGACACATCATGTATTCATGAATATTACATGATCTTTGAAGGTACGCTGTTCTGGGAGACTTTATAGAGGAATATCAAGTCAACTGTGTATTTTGCAACAAAATCCACTTTTGGCATATTCGCAGGCTGAAACGCCTTTTGAGACCATAAAAACTGAAAATTCATTTTTAAGGCAGAAAAGTAATGGAAACATCATGTATTCATGAATATTACATGAATCTTGAAGGTATGCTGTTCTGGGAGACTTTATAGAGGAATATCAAGTCAACTGTGTATTTTGCAACAAAATCCACTTATGGAATGTTCGCAGGCTGAAACGCCTTTTGAGACCATAAAAACTGAAAATTCATTTTTAATGCAGAAAAGTGATTGAAACATCATGTATTCATGAATATTACATGAAACTTTAAAATCTGCTGTTCTGGGAGACTTTATAGAGGAATATCAAGTCAACTGTGTATTTTGCAACAAAATCCACTTTTGGCATGTTCGCAGGCTGAAACGCCTTTTGAGACCATAAAAACTGAAAATTCATTTTTAAGGCAGAAAAGTGATGGAAACATCAAATATTCATAAATACAACATGAACCATAAAAGGTCTGCTGTTCTGGGAGACTTTATAGAGGAATATCAAGTCAACTGTGTATTTTGCAACAAAATCCACTTTTGGCCTGTTCGCAGGATGAAACTCCTTTTGATACAATAAAAACTGAAAATTCATTTTTTAGGCAGAACAGTGATGGAAACATCATATATTCATGTACATAACATGAAACTTGAAAGTCTGCTGTTCTGGGAGACTTTATAGAGGAATATCAAGTCAACTGTGTATTTTGCAACAAAATCCACTTTTGGCATGTTCGCAGGCTGAAACGCCTTTTGAGACCATAAAAACTGAAAATTCATTTTTTAGGCAGGAAAGTGATGGAAACATCATGTATTCATGAATATTACATGAATCTTGAAGGTATGCTGTTCTGGGAGACTTTATAGAGGAATATCAAGTCAACTGTGTATTTTTCAACAAAATCCACTTTTGGCCTCTTGCCAGCCGAAAAGTCTTTTAAGAGCATACAAGTGGAATGCAGCATTGAGGCAGAAAAATGATGAGAACATCATGTCTTCATGAAATTAACATGAAAGTTGAGAGTCTGCTGTTCAGGGACATTTCTTTTGCGGAAAATCAAGTAAACTGTGTATTTTTAAACAAAATCCACATTTGGCCTTTTCCCAGCCGAAACGCATTTTTTGATCATACAACGTGGAAATGCAGCTTTAAGGCAGAAAAGCAATTAGAACATCATGTATTCATGAAATTAAAATGAAACTTGAGAGTCTGCTGTTCAGGGACATTTCTTTTGAGGAAAATCAAGTAAACTGTGTATTTTTCAACAAATTCCACTTTTGGCCTCTTCCCAGCTGAAAATTCTTTTGAGACAATGAATACTGAAAATGCAGCTTTAAGGCAGAAAAGTGATGAGAACATCATGTATTCATGAAATTAACATGAAACTTGAGAGTCTGCTGTTCTGGGACATTGTTTTGAGGAAAATCAAGTAAACTGTGTATTTTTCAACAAATTCCACTTTTGGCCTCTTGCCAGCTGAAACGTCTTTTAAGAGCATACAACGTGGAAATGAAGCTTTAATGCAGAAAAGTGATGAAACATCATGTATTCATGAAATTAATAAACTTGAGAGTCTGCTGTTCTGGGACAATGTTTTGAGGAAAATCAAGTAAACTGTGTATTTTTCAACAAAATCCACTTTTGGCCTCTTGCCAGCCGAAACGTCTTTTAAGAACATGAATACTGAAAATGCAGCTTTAAGGCAGAAAAATGATGAGAACATCATGTATTCATGAAATTAACATGAAACTTGAGAGTCTGCTGTTCTGGGACATTGTTTTGAGGAAAATCAAGTAAACTGTGTATTTTTCAACAAATTCCACTTTTGGCCTCTTCCAAGCTGAAAAGTATTTTCTGAGCATAAAACGTGAAAATGCAGCTTTAAGGCAGAAAAATGATGAGAACATCATGTTTTCATGAAATTAACATGAAAGTTGAGAGTCTGCTGTTCTGTGACATTGTTTTGAGGAATATCAAGTAAACTGTGTATTTTTCAACAAAATCCACTTTTGGCCTCTTCCCAGCCGAAACGTCTTTTAAGAGTATACAATGTGGAAATGCAGCTTTAAGGCAGAAAAATGATGAGAACATCATGTATACATGAACTTAAAATGAAACTTGAGAGTCTGCTGTTCTGTGACACTGTATTGAGGAATATCAAGTAAACTGTGTATTTTTCAACAAATTCCACTTTTGGCCTCTTCCAAGCTGAAAAGTCTTTTCAGACCATAAATACTGAAAATGCAGCTTTAAGGCAGAAAAATGATGAGAACATCATGTTTTCATGAAATTAACATGAAAGTTGAGAGTCTGCTGTTCAGGGACATTTCTTTTGAGGAAAATCAAGTAAACTGTGTATTTTTCAACAAAATCCACTTTTGGCCTTTTCCCAGCCGAAACGTATTTTTTGAGCATACAACGTGGAAATGCAGCTTTAAGGCAGAAAAGTAATTAGAACATCATGTATTCATGAAATTAAAATGAAACTTGAGAGTCTGCTGTTCAGGGACATTTCTTTTGAGGAAAATCAATGAAACTGTGTATTTTTCAACAAAATCCACTTTTGGCCTCTTCCCAGCAGAAAAGTCTTTTTAGACCATAAATACTGAAAATGCAGCTTTAAGGCAGAAAAGTGATGAGAACATAATTTTTTCATGAAATTAACATGAAACTTGAGAGTCTGCTGTTCTGTGACACTGTATTGAGGAAAATCAAGTAAACTGTGTATTTTTCAACAAAATCCACTTTTGGCCTCTTCCCAGCCGAAACGTCTTTTAAGAGCATACAATGTGGAAATGCAGCTTTAAGGCAGAAAAATGATGAGAACATCATGTATACATGAACTTAAAATGAAACTTGAGAGTCTGCTGTTCAGGGACATTTCCTTTGAGGAAAATCAATGAAACTGTGTATTTTTCAACAAAATCCACTTTTGGCCTCTTCCCAGCAGAAAAGTCTTTTCAGACCATAAATACTGAAAATGCAGCTTTAAGGCAGAAAAGTGATGAGAACATCATTTTTTTAATGAAATTTACATGAAAGTTGAGAGTCTGCTGTTCAGGGACATTTCTTTTGAGGAAAATCAAGTAAACTGTGTATTTTTCAACAAAATCCACTTTTGGCCTTTTCCCAGCCGAAACGTATTTTTTGAGCATACAACGTGGAAATGCAGCTTTAAGGCAGAAAAGTAATTAGAACATCATGTATTCATGAAATTAAAATGAAACTTGAGAGTCTGCTGTTCAGGGACATTTCTTTTGAGGAAAATCAAGTAAACTGTGTATTTTTCAACAAAATCCACTTTTGGCCTCTTGCCAGCCGAAAAGTCTTTTAAGAGCATACAACGTTGAAATGCAGCTTTAAGGCAGAAAAGTAATTAGAACATCATGTATTCATGAAATTAACATGAAACTTGAGAGTCTGCTGTTCAGGGACATTTCTTTTGAGGAAAATCAATGAAACTGTATTTTTCAACAAAATCCACTTTTGGCCTCTTCCCAGCAGAAAAGTCTTTTCAGACCATAAATACTGAAAATGCAGCTTTAAGGCAGAAAAGTGATGAGAACATCATTTTTTAATGAAATTTAAATGAAACTTGAGAGTCTGCTGTTCTGTGACACTGTATTGAGGAATATCAAGTAAACTGTGTATTTTTCAACAAAATCCACTTTTGGCCTCTTCCCAGCCGAAACATCTTTTCAGACCATAAATACTGAAAATGAAGCTTTAAGGCAGAAAAATGATGAGAACATCATGTATACATGAAATTAACATGCAACTTGAGAGTCTGCTGTTCAGGGACATTCTTTTTAGGGAAATCAAGTAAACTCTGTATTTTTCAACAAATTCCACTTTTGGCCTTTTCCCAGCCGAAACGCATTTTTTGAGCATACAATGTGGAAATGCAGCTTTAAGGCAGAAAAGCAATTAGAACATCATGTATTCATGAAATTAACATGAAAGTTGAGAGTCTGCTGTTCTGGGACATTCTTTTGAGGAAAATCGAGTAAACTGTGTATTTTTCAACAAAATCCTCTTTTGGCCACTTCCCAGCCGAAACGTCTTTTAAGAGCATACAATGTGGAAATGAAGCTGTAAGGCAGAAAAATGATGAGAACATTATGTATACATGAAATTAACATGCAACTTGAGAATCTGCTGTTCAGGGACATTCTTTTGAGGAAAATCAAGTAAACTGTGTATTTTTCAACAAAATCCACTTTTGGCGTCTTGCAAGCCGAAACGTCTTTTAAGAGCATACAACGTTGAAATGCAGCTTTAAGGCAGAAAAGTAATTAGAACATCATGTATTCATGAAATTAACATGAAACTTGAGAGTCTGCTGTTCTGTGACACTGTATTGAGGAAAATCAAGTAAACTGTGTATTTTTCAACAAATTCCACTTTTGGCCTCTTCCAAGCCGAAACGTCTTTTCAGACCATAAATACTGAAAATGCAGCTTTAAGGCAGAAAAGTGATGAGAACATCATGTTTTCATGAAATTAACATGAAACTTGAGAGTCTGCTGTTCAGGGACATTTCTTTTGAGGAAAATCAATGAAACTGTGTATTTTTCAACAAAATCAACTTTTGGTCTCTTCCCAGCTGAAACGTATTTTTTGAGCATATATTGTGGAAATGCAGCTTTAAGGCAGAAAAGTGATGAGAACATCATGTATTCATGAAATTAACATGCAACTTGAGAGTCTGCTGTTCTGGGACAATGTATTGAGGAAAATCAAGTAAACTGTGTATTTTTCAACAAATTCCACTTTTGGCCTCTTGCAAGCTGAAACGTCTTTTCAGACCATAAATACTGAAAATGCAGCTTTAAGGCAGAAAAGTGATGAGAACATCATGTATTCATGAATATAACATGAAACTTGAGAGTCTGCTGTTCTGTGAAGCTTTATTGAGGAAAATCAAGTAAACTGTGTAGTTTTTCAACAAAATCCACTTTTGGTCTCTTCCCAGCTGAAACGTCTTTTTAGACCATAAATACTGGAAATGCAGCTTTAAGGCAGAAAAGTGATGTTAACATCATGTTTTCATGAAATGAACATGCAACTTGAGTCTGCTGTTCTGGGATAATGTATTGAGGAAAATCAAGTAAACTGTGTATTTTTCAACAAAATCAACTTTTGGCCTCTTCCCAGCAGAAAAGTCTTTTCAGACCATAAATACTGAAAATGCAGCTTTAAGGCAGAAAAGTGATGAGAACATCATGTATTCATGAAATTAACATGAAACTCTAGAGTCTGCCTTTCAGGGACATTTCTTTTGAGGAAAATCAATGAAACTGTGTATTTTTCAACAAAATCCACTTTTGGCCTCTTCCCAGCTGAAAAGTCTTTTCAGACCATAAATACTGTAAATGCAGCTTTAAGGCAGAAAAGTGATGAGAACATCATGTTTTCATGAAATGAACATGAAACTTGAGAGTCTGCTGTTCTGGGACATTATTTTGAGGAAAATCAAGTAAACTGTATTTTTCAACAAAATCAACTTTTGGCAGTTTTTGTATTCAGGTTGGGGAAACTAACGCCTTAAGGTGTGGCTGTGGAATACTAATGGAAGTTGTCTGTTATACCATAATTCTTTTTAGCCTTCAGTTCTTACTGGAAACAATATAGAGAAAACATGACTCAACGTGCCAGCCGAAACGTATTTTTTGAGCAAACAACGTGGAAATGCAGCTTTAAGGCAGAAAAGTAATTAGAACATCATGTATTCATGAAATTAACATATAACTTGAGAGTCTGCTGTTCAGGGACATTTCTTTTGAGGAAAATCAAGTAAACTGTGTATTTTTCAACAAATTCCACTTTTAGCCTCTTGCCAGCTGAAAAGTCTTTTCAGACCATAAATACTGAAAATGCAGCTTTAAGGCCGAAAAGTGATGAGAACATCATTTTTTCATGAAATTAACATGAAACTCTAGAGTCTGCCTTTCAGGGACATTTCTTTTGAGGAAAATCAATGAAACTGTGTATTTTTCAACAAAATCCACTTTTGGCCTCTTCCCAGCTGAAAAGTCTTTTCAGACCATAAATACTGTAAATGCAGCTTTAAGGCAGAAAAGTGATGAGAACATCATGTTTTCATGAAATGAACATGCAACTTGAGTCTGCTGTTCTGGGATAATGTATTGAGGGAAATCAAGTAAACTGTGTATTTTTCAACAAATTCCACTTTTGGCCTCTTCCCAGCAGAAAAGTCTTTTCAGACCATAAATACTGAAAATGCAGCTTTAAGGCAGAAAAGTGATGAGAACATCATGTATTCCTGAAATTAACATGAAACTCTAGAGTCTGCCTTTCAGGGACATTTCTTTTGAGGAAAATCAATGAAACTGTGTATTTTTCAACAAAATCCACTTTTGGCCTCTTCCCAGCTGAAAAGTCTTTTCAGACCATAAATACTGTAAATGCAGCTTTAAGGCAGAAAAGTGATGAGAACATCATGTTTTCATGAAATGAACATGAAACTTGAGAGTCTGCTGTTCTGGGACATTATTTTGAGGAAAATCAAGTAAACTGTATTTTTCAACAAAATCAACTTTTGGCAGTTTTTGTATTCAGGTTGGGGAAACTAACGCCTTAAGGTGTGGCTGTGGAATACTAATGGAAGTTGTCTGTTATACCATAATTCTTTTTAGCCGTCAGTTCTTACTGGAAACAATATAGAGAAAACATGACTCAACGTGCCAGCCGAAACGTATTTTTTGAGCAAACAACGTGGAAATGCAGCTTTAAGGCAGAAAAGTAATTAGAACATCATGTATTCATGAAATTAACATATAACTTGAGAGTCTGCTGTTCAGGGACATTTCTTTTGAGGAAAATCAAGTAAACTGTGTATTTTTCAACAAATTCCACTTTTGGCCTCTTCCCAGCTGAAAAGTCTTTTCAGACCATAAATACTGAAAATGCAGCTTTGAGGCAGAAAAGTGATGAGAACATCATGTATTCATGAAATTAACATGAAACTCTAGAGTCTGCTGTTTAGGGACATTTCTTTTGAGGAAAATCAAGTAAACTGTGTATTTTTCAATAAATTCCACTTTTGGCCTCTTTCCTGCCGAAACTTCTTATAGCATACAACGTGGAAATGCAGCTTTAAGGCAGAAAAGTAATTAGAACATCATGTATTCATGAAATTAACATGAAACTTGAGAGTCTGCTGTTCAGGGAGACTTTATAGAGGAATATCAGGTCAACTGTGTATTTTGCAACAAAATCCACTTTTGGCATGTTCGCAGGCTGAAACGCCTTTTGAGTCCATAAAAACTGAAAATTCATTTTTTAGGCGGAAAAGTGGTGGAAACATCATATATTCATGTACATAACATGAAACTTGAAAGTCTGCTGTTCTGGGAGACTTTATAGAGGATTATCAAGTAAACTTTGTATTTTGTCACATAATCCACTTTTGGCCTGTTTGCAGGCTGAAACGCCTTTTTAGACCATAAAAATTGAAATTTCATTTTTAAGACAGAAAAGTGAGGGAAACATCATATATTCATAAATACAACATGAACCATAAAAGGTCTGCTGTTATGGGAGACTTTATAGAGGAATATCAAGTCAACTGTGTATTTTGCAACAAAATCCACTTTTGGCATGTCCGCAGGCTGAAACGCCTTTTGAGACCATAAAAACTGAAAATTCATTTTTTAGGCAGGAAAGTGATGGAAACATCATGTATTCATGAATATTACATGAAATTTGAAGGTATGCTGTTCTGGGAGACTTTATAGAGGAATATCAAGTCAACTGTGTATTTTGCAACAAAATCCACTTTTGGCATGTTCGCAGGCTGAAACGCCTTTTGAGACCATAAAAATTGAAATTTCATTTTTAAGACAGAAAAGTGAGGGAAACATCATATATTAATGTACATAACATGAAACTTGAAAGTCTGCTGTTCTGGGAGACTTTATAGAGGAATATCAAGTCAACTGTGTATTTTGCCACAAAATCCACTTTTGGCCAGTTCGCAGGCTGAAACGCCTTTTGAGACCATAAAAACTGAAAATTCATTTTTTAGGCAGGAAAGTGATGGAAACATCATGTATTCATGAATATTACATGAATCTTGAAGGTATGCTGTTCTGGGAGACTTTATAGAGGAATATCAAGTCAACTGTGTATTTTGCAACAAAATCCACTTTTGGCATGTTCGCAGGCTGAAACGCCTTTTGAGACCATAAAAACTGAAAATTCATTTTTAAGGCAGAAAAGTGATGGAAACATCATATATTCATGTACATAACATGAAACTTGAAAGTCTGCTGTTCTGGGAGACTTTATAGAGGAATATCATTTCAACTGTGTATTTTGCAAGAAAATACACTTTTGGTCTGTTCTCAGGCTGAAACGCCTTTTGAGACCATAAAAATTGAAATTTCATTTTTAAGGCAGAAAAGTGAGGGAAACATCATATATTAATGTACATAACATGAAACTTGAAAGTCTGCTGTTCTGGGAGACTTTATAGAGGAATATCAAGTCAACTGTGTATTTTGCCACAAAATCCACTTTTGGCCAGTTCGCAGGCTGAAACGCCTTTTGAGACCATAAAAACTGAAAATTCATTTTTTAGGCAGGAAAGTGATGGAAACATCATGTATTCATGAATATTACATGAATCTTGAAGGTATGCTGTTCTGGGAGACTTTATAGAGGAATATCAAGTCAACTGTGTATTTTGCAACAAAATCCACTTTTGGCATGTTCGCAGGCTGAAACGCCTTTTGAGACCATAAAAACTGAAAATTCATTTTTAAGGCAGAAAAGTGATGGAAACATCATATATTCATGTACATAACATGAAACTTGAAAGTCTGCTGTTCTGGGAGACTTTATAGAGGAATATCAAGTCAACTGTGTATTTTGCAACAAAATCCACTTTTGGCCTGTTCGCAGGCTGAAACGCCTTTTGAGACCATAAAAACTGAAAATTCATTTTTTAGGCAGGAAAGTGATGGAAACATCATGTATTCATGAATATTACATGAAACTTGAAGGTATGCTGTTCTGGGAGACTTTATAGAGGAATATCAAGTCAACTGTGTATTTTGCAACAAAATCCACTTTTGGCATGTTCGCAGGCTGAAACGCCTTTTGAGACCATAAAAACTGAAAATTCATTTTTTAGGCAGGAAAGTGATGAAACATCTTGTATTCATGAATATTACATGAACCATAAAACTGAAAATTATTTTTTAGGCAGGAAAGTGATGGAAACATCATGTATTCATGAATATTACATGAAATTTGAAGGTATGCTGTTCTGGGAGACTTTATAGAGGAATATCAAGTCAACTGTGTATTTTGCAACAAAATCCACTTTTGGCATGTTCGCAGGCTGAAACGCCTTTTGAGACCATAAAAACTGAAAATTAATTTTTTAGGCAGGAAAGTGATGGAAACATCATATATTAATGTACATAACATGAAACTTGAAAGTCTGCTGTTCTGGGAGACTTTATAGAGGAATATCAAGTCAACTGTGTATTTTGCAACAAAATCCACTTTTGGCATGTTCGCAGGCTGAAACGCCTTTTGAGACCATAAAAACTGAAAATTCATTTTTAAGGCAGAAAAGTGATGGAAACATCATGTATTCATGAATATTACATGAAACTTGAAAGTCTGCTGTTCTGGGAGACTTTATAGAGGAATATCAAGTCAACTGTGTATTTTGCAACAAAATCCACTTTTGGCATGTTCGCAGGCTGAAACGCCTTTTGAGACCATAAAAACTGAAAATTCATTTTTAAGGCAGAAAAGTGATGGAAACATCAAATATTCATAAATACAACATGAACCATAAAAGGTCTGCTGTTCTGGGAGACTTTATAGAGGAATATCAAGTCAACTGTGTATTTTGCAACAAAATCCACTTTTGGCATGTTCGCAGGCTGAAACGCCTTTTGAGACCATAAAAACTGAAAATTCATTTTTAAGGCAGAAAAGTGATGGAAACATCATATATTCATGAATATAACATGAACCTTGAAAGGTCTGCTGTTCTGGGAGACTTTATAGAGGAATATCAAGTCAACTGTGTATTTTGCAACAAAATCCACTTTTGGCATGTTCGCAGGCTGAAACGCCTTTTGAGACCATAAAAACTGAAAATTCATTTTTTAGGCAGGAAAGTGATGGAAACATCATGTATTCATGAATATTACATGAATCTTGAAGGTATGCTGTTCTGGGAGACTTTATAGAGGAATATCAAGTCAACTGTGTATTTTGCAACAAAATCCACTTTTGGCATGTTCGCAGGCTGAAACGCCTTTTGAGACCATAAAAACTGAAAATTCATTTTTAAGGCAGAAAAGTGATGGAAACATCATGTATTCATGTATATTACATGAAACTTGAAAGTCTGCTGTTCTGGGAGACTTTATAGAGGAATATCAAGTCAACTGTGTATTTTGCAACAAAATCCACTTTTGGCATGTTCGCAGGCTGAAACGCCTTTTGAGACCATAAAAACTGAAAATTCATTTTTTAGGCAGGAAAGTGATGGAAACATCATGTATTCATGAATATTACATGAATCTTGAAGGTATGCTGTTCTGGGAGACTTTATAGAGGAATATCAAGTCAACTGTGTATTTTGCAACAAAATCCACTTTTGGCATGTTCGCAGGCTGAAACGCCTTTTGAGACCATAAAAACTGAAAATTCATTTTTATTGCAGAAAAGTGATTGAAACATCATGTATTCATGAATATTACATGAAACTTTAAAATCTGCTGTTCTGGGAGACTTTATAGAGGAATATCAAGTCAACTGTGTATTTTGCAACAAAATCCACTTTTGGCATGTTCGCAGGCTGAAACGCCTTTTGAGACCATAAAAACTGAAAATTCATTTTTAAGGCAGAAAAGTGATGGAAACATCAAATATTCATAAATACAACATGAACCATAAAAGGTCTGCTGTTATGGGAGACTTTATAGAGGAATATCAAGTCAACTGTGTATTTTGCAACAAAATCCACTTTTGGCATGTTCGCAGGCTGAAACGCCTTTTGAGACCATAAAAACTGAAAATTCATTTTTTAGGCAGGAAAGTGATGGAAACATCATGTATTCATGAATATTACATGAATCTTGAAGGTATGCTGTTCTGGGAGACTTTATAGAGGAATATCAAGTCAACTGTGTATTTTGCAACAAAATCCACTTTTGGCATGTTCGCAGGCTGAAACGCCTTTTGAGACCATAAAAACTGAAAATTCATTTTTAATGCAGAAAAGTGATTGAAACATCATGTATTCATGAATATTACATGAAACTTTAAAATCTGCTGTTCTGGGAGACTTTATAGAGGAATATCAAGTCAACTGTGTATTTTGCTACAAAATCCACTTTTGGCATGTTCGCAGGCTGAAACGCCTTTTGAGACCATAAAAACTGAAAATTCATTTTTAAGGCAGAAAAGTGATTGAAACATCATGTATTCATGAATATTACATGAAACTTTAAAATCTGCTGTTCTGGGAGACTTTATAGAGGAATATCAAGTCAACTGTGTATTTTGCAACAAAATCCACTTTTGGCATGTTCGCAGGCTGAAACGCCTTTTGAGACCATAAAAACTGAAAATTCATTTTTTAGGCAGAAAAGTGATGGAAACATCATGTATTCATGAATATTACATGAAACTTGAAAGGTCTGCTGTTCTGGGAGACTTTATAGAGGAATATCAAGTCAACTGTGTATTTTGCAACAAAATCCACTTTTGGCATGTTCGCAGGCTGAAACGCCTTTTGAGACCATAAAAACTGAAAATTCATTTTTTAGGCAGGAAAGTGATGGAAACATCATGTATTCATGAATATTACATGAAACTTGAAAGGTCTGCTGTTCTGGGAGACTTTATAGAGGAATATCAAGTCAACTGTGTATTTTGCAACAAAATCCACTTTTGGCCTGTTCGCAGGATGAAACGCCTTTTGAGACCATAAAAACTGAAAATTCATTTTTTAGGCAGAAAAGTGATGGAAAGATCATATATTCATGTACATAACATGAAACTTGAAAGTCTGCTGTTCTGGGAGACTTTATAGAGGAATATCATTTCAACTGTGTATTTTGCAAGAAAATACACTTTTGGTCTGTTCTCAGGCTGAAACGCCTTTTTAGACCATAAAAATTGAAATTTCATTTTTAAGGCAGAAAAGTGATGGAAACATCATATATTAATGTACATAACATGAAACTTGAAAGTCTGCTGTTCTGGGAGACTTTATAGAGGAATATCAAGTCAACTGTGTATTTTGCAACAAAATCCACTTTTGGCATGTTCGCAGGCTGAAACGCCTTTTGAGACCATAAAAACTGAAAATTCATTTTTAAGGCAGAAAAGTGATGGAAACATCATGTATTCATGAATATAACATGAAACTTGAAAGTCTGCTGTTCTGGGAGACTTTATAGAGGAATATCAAGTCAACTGTGTATTTTGCAACAAAATCCACTTTTGGCATGTTCGCAGGCTGAAACGCCTTTTGAGACCATAAAAACTGAAAATTCATTTTTAAGGCAGAAAAGTGATGGAAACATCAAATATTCATAAATACAACATGAACCATAAAAGGTCTGCTGTTATGGGAGACTTTATAGAGGAATATCAAGTCAACTGTGTATTTTGCAACAAAATCCACTTTTGGCCAGTTCGCAGGCTGAAACGCCTTTTGAGACCATAAAAACTGAAAATTCATTTTTTAGGCAGGAAAGTGATGGAAACATCACGTATTCATGAATATTACATTAATCTTGAAGGTATGCTGTTCTGGGAGACTTTATAGAGGAATATCAAGTCAACTGTGTATTTTGCAACAAAATCCACTTTTGGCATGTTCGCAGGCTGAAACGCCTTTTGAGACCATAAAAACTGAAAATTCATTTTTAAGGCAGAAAAGTGATGGAAACATCATGTATTCATGAATATTACATGAAACTTGAAAGTCTGCTGTTCTGGGAGACTTTATAGAGGAATATCAAGTCAACTGTGTATTTTGCAACAAAATCCACTTTTGGCATGTTCGCAGGCTGAAACGCCTTTTGAGACCATAAAAACTGAAAATTCATTTTTTAGGCAGGAAAGTGATGGAAACATCATGTATTCATGAATATTACATGAATCTTGAAGGTATGCTGTTCTGGGAGACTTTATAGAGGAATATCAAGTCAACTGTGTATTTTGCAACAAAATCCACTTTTGACATGATCGCAGGCTGAAACGCCTTTTGAGACCATAAAAACTGAAAATTCATTTTTAATGCAGAAAAGTGATTGAAACATCTTGTATTCATGAATATTACATGAAACTTTAAAATCTGCTGTTCTGGGAGACTTTATAGAGGAATATCAAGTCAACTGTGTATTTTGCCACAAAATCCACTTTTGGCCAGTTCGCAGGCTGAAACGCCTTTTGAGACCATAAAAACTGAAAATTCATTTCTTAGGCAGGAAAGTGATGGAAACATCTTGTATTCATGAATATTACATGAAACTTGAAAGTCTGCTGTTCTGGGAGACTTTATAGAGGAATATCAAGTCAACTGTGTATTTTGCAACAAAATCCACTTTTGGCATGTTCGCAGGCTGAAACGCCTTTTGAGACCATAAAAACTGAAAATTCATTTTTTAGTCAGAACAGTGATGGAAACATCATATATTCATGTACATAACATGATGGTTTGGGGTTTGTTGTTTTGTTTGAACTTGAGAGTCTGCTGTTCTGGGAGATTCTTTTGAGGAATATCAAGTAAACTGTGTATTTTTCAACAAATTCCACTTTTGGCCTGTTCTCAGCTGAAACGCCTTTTTAGACCATAAAAACTGAAAATTTATTTTTTAGGCAGAAAAGTGATGGAAACATCATATATTAATGTACATAACATGAAACTTGAAAGTCTGCTGTTCTGGGAGACTTTATAGAGGAATATCAATTCAACTGTGTATTTTGCAACAAAATCCACTTTTGGCCTGTTCTCAGGCTGAAACGCCTTTTGAGACCATAAAAACTGAAAATTCATTTTTAAGGCAGAAGAAATGATTGAAACATCATGTATTCATGAATATTACATGAAACTTTAAAATCTGTTCTGGGAGACTTTATAGAGGAATATCAAGTCAACTGTGTATTTTGCAACAAAATCCACTTTTGGCATGTTCGCAGGCTGAAACGTCTTTTGAGACCATAAAACGTTGAAATTCATTTTTTAGGCAGAAAAGTGATTGGAACATCATGTATTCATGTAATTAACATGAAACTTGAGAGTCTGCTGTTCTGGGAGATTCTTTTGAGGAATATCAAGTAAACTGTGTATTTTTCACATAATCCACTTTTGGCATGTTGCGAGCTGAAACGTCTTTTTAGAGCATAAAACGTTGAGGAAATTAAGTTTTTTAGGCAGGAAAGTGATGAACATCATGTATTAATGTAATTAACATGAAAGTTTAAGTCTTATGTTCGGAGATTTTGAATATCAAGTAGAAATGTATTTTGCAACAAAATTTTTGACATTTTCCAGCAAGACTTTTTAGAGCATAAAAAGTGGAAATTCATTTTTAATGCAGAAAAGTGATTAAACATCATGTTTTCATGAAATTAACATGAAACTTGAGAGTCTGCTGTTCAGGGACATTTCTTTTTGAGGAAAATCAATGAAACTGTGTATTTTCAACAAATTCCTCTTTGGCCTCTTCCCAGCTGAAAAGTCTTTTAGAGCATACAACGTTGAAATGCAGCTTTAAGGCAGAAAAGTGATAGACATCATGTATTCATGAAATTAACATGAAACTTAACGAGAGTCTGCTGTTCTGTGACACTGTATTGAGAAAAATCAAGTAAACTGTGTATTTTTCAGCAAATTCCACTTTTGGCCTCTTGCCAGCCGAAGCGTATTTTAAGAGCATACAATGTGGAAATGCAGCTTTAAGGCAGAAAAGTGATGTAAACGTAATGTATTCATGAAATTAACATGAAACTTGAGAGTTTGCTGTTCTTGGAAAATGTATTGAGGAAAATCAAGTAAAATGTGTATTTTTCAACAAAATCCACTTTTGGCCTCTTGCCAGCAAAAACGTATTTTAAGAGCATACAATGTGGAAATGCAGCTTTAAGGCAGAAAAGTGATTAGAACATCATGTATTCATGAAATTAACATGAAACTTGAGTGCTGTTCAGGGACATTTCTTTTGAGGAAAATCAATTAAACTGTGTATTTTTCAGCAAATCCACTTTGGCCTCTTGCCAGCAACGTCTTTTAAGAGCATACAACGTTGAAATGCAGCTTTAAGGCAGAAAAGTAATTAGAACATCATGTATTCATGAAATTAACATGAAACTTGAGAGTCTGCTGTTCAGGGACATTTCTTTTGAGGAAAATCAATGAAACTGTATATTTTTCAACAAAATCCACTTTTGGCCTTTTGCCAGCCAAAACGTCTTTTAAGAGCATACAACGTTGAAATGCAGCTTTAAGGCAGAAAAATGATGAGAACATCATGTCTTCATGAAATTAACATGAAAGTTTAGAGTCTGCTGTTCAGGGACATTTCTTTTGGGGAAAATCAAGTAAACTGTGTATTTTTCAACAAAGTCCACATTTGGCCTTTTCCCAGCCGAAACGCATTTTTTGAGCATACAACGTGGAAATGTAGCTTTAAGGCAGAAAAGCAATTAGAACATCATGTATTCATGAAATTAACATGAAACTTGAGAGTCTGCTGTTCAGGGACATTTCTTTTGAGGAAAATCAATGAAACTGTGTATTTTTCAACAAATTCCACTTTTGGCCTCTTCCCAGCTGAAAAGTCTTTTAAGAGCATACAACGTTGAAATGCAGCTTTAAGGCAGAAAAGTGATAAGAACATCATGTATTCATGAAATTAACATGAAACTTGAGAGTCTGCTGTTCTGTGACACTGTATTGAGGAAAATCAAGTAAACTGTGTATTTTTTAACAAATTCCACTTTTGGCCTCTTCCCAGCTGAAAAGTCTTTTCAGACCATAAATACTGAAAATTTAGCTTTGTGGCAGAAAAGTGATGAGAACATAATGTTTTCATGAAATTAACATGAAACTTGAGAGTCTGCTGTTCAGGGACATTCTTTTGAGGAAAATCAAGTAAACTGTGTATTTTTCAACAAAATCCACTTTTGGCCTCTTGCCAGCCGAAACGTCTTTTAAGAGCATACAACGTTGAAATGCAGCTTTAAGGCAGAAAAGTAATTAGAACATCATGTATTCATGAAATTAACATGAAACTTGAGAGTCTGCTGTTCAGGGACATTTCTTTTGAGGAAAATCAATGAAACTGTATATTTTTCAACAAAATCCACTTTTGGCCTCTTGCCAGCCGAAACGTCTTTTAAGAGCATACAACGTTGAAATGCAGCTTTAAGGCAGAAAAGTTATTAGAACATCATGTATTCATGAAATTAACATGAAACTTGAGAGTCTGCTGTTCAGGGACATTTCTTTTGAGGAAAATCAATGAAACTGTATATTTTTCAACAAAATCCACTTTTGGCCTTTTGCCAGCCAAAACGTCTTTTAAGAGCATACAACGTTGAAATGCAGCTTTAAGGCAGAAAAATGATGAGAACATCATGTCTTCATGAAATTAACATGAAAGTTTAGAGTCTGCTGTTCAGGGACATTTCTTTTGCGGAAAATCAATTAAACTGTGTATTTTTCAACAAAGTCCACATTTGGCCTTTTCCCAGCCGAAACGCATTTTTTGAGCATACAACGTGGAAATGCAGCTTTAAGGCAGAAAAGCAATTAGAACATCATGTATTCATGAAATTAACGTGAAACTTGAGAGTCTGCTGTTCAGGGACATTTCTTTTGAGGAAAATCAATGAAATTGTGTATTTTTCAACAAATTCCACTTTTGGCCTCTTCCCAGCTGAAAAGTCTTTTAAGAGCATACAACGTTGAAATGCAGCTTTAAGGCAGAAAAGTGATAAGAACATCATGTATTCATGAAATTAACATGAAACTTGAGAGTCTGCTGTTCTGTGACACTGTATTGAGGAAAATCAAGTAAACTGTGTATTTTTCAACAAATTCCACTTTTGGCCTCTTCCCAGCTGAAAAGTCTTTTCAGACCATAAATACTGAAAATTTAGCTTTGAGGCAGAAAAGTGATGAGAACATAATGTTTTCATGAAATTAACATGAAACTTGAGAGTCTGCTGTTCAGGGACATTTCTTTTGGGGAAAATCAAGTAAACTGTGTATTTTTCAACAAATTCCACTTTTGGCCTCTTCCCAGCTGAAAAGTCTTTTCAGACCATAAATACTGAAAATTTAGCTTTGAGGCAGAAAAGTGATGAGAACATAATGTTTTCATGAAATTAACATGAAACTTGAGAGTCTGCTGTTCAGGGACATTTCTTTTGAGGAAAATCAAGTAAACTGTGTATTTTTCAACAAAATCCACTTTTGGCCTCTTGCCAGCCGAAACGTCTTTTAAGAGCATACAACGTTGAAATGCAGCTTTAAGGCAGAAAAGTAATTAGAACATCATGTATTCATGAAATTAACATGAAACTTGAGAGTCTGCTGTTCAGGGACATTTCTTTTGAGGAAAATCAAGTAAACTGTGTATTTTTCAACAAAATCCACTTTTGGCCTCTTGCCAGCCGAAACGTCTTTTAAGAGCATACAACGTTGAAATGCAGCTTTAAGGCAGAAAAGTGATGAGAACATCATGTATTCATGAAATTAACATGAAACTTTAGAGTCTGCTGTTCAGGGACATTCTTTTGAGGAAAATCAAGTAAACTGTGTATTTTTCAACAAAATCCACTTTTGGCCTCTTGCCAGCCAAAACGTCTTTTAAGAGCATACAATGTTGAAATGCAGCTTTAAGGCAGAAAAATGATGAGAACATCATGTCTTCATGAAATTAACATGAAAGTTTAGAGTCTGCTGTTCAGGGACATTTCTTTTGGGGAAAATCAAGTAAACTGTGTATTTTTCAACAAAGTCCACATTTGGCCTTTTCCCAGCCGAAACGCATTTTTTCAGCATACAACGTGGAAATGTAGCTTTAAGGCAGAAAAGCAATTAGAACATCATGTATTCATGAAATTAACATGAAGCTTGAGAGTCTGCTGTTCAGG
>JACSYO010001556.1:0-22217 GCA_016806645.1 Ophiodon elongatus
TGGTCTAGTACCCATGTGACTTTGTGGTGGTCTAGTTCTCCCTGATGGTCTAGTACCCATGTGACTTCGTGGTGGTCTAGTTCTCCCTGATGGTCTAGTACCCATCATGTGACTTCGTGGTGGTCTAGTTCTCCCTGATGGTCTAGTACCCATGTGACTTCGTGGTGGTCTAGTTCTTCCTGATGGTCTAGTACCCATGTGACTTCGTGGTGGTCTAGTTCTTCCTGATGGTCTAGTACCCATGTGACTTCGTGGTGGTCTAGTTCTTCCTGATGGTCTAGTACCCATGTGACTTCGTGGTGGTCTAGTTCTTCCTGATGGTCTAGTACCCTTGTGACTTCGTGGTGGTCTAGTTCTTCCTGATGGTCTAGTACCCATGTGACTTCGTGGTGGTCTAGTTCTCCCTGATGGTCTAGTACCCATGTGACTTCGTGGTGGTCTAGTTCTCCCTGATGGTCTAGTACCCATCATGTGACTTTATGGTGGTCTAGTTCTCCTTGATGGTCTAGTACCCATGTGACTTTGTGGTGGTCTACTTCTCCCTGGTGGTCTAGTTCTCCTTGATGGTCTAGTACCCATCATGTGACTTCATGGTGGTCTAGTTCTCCCTGATGGTCTAGTACCCATGTGACTTCATGGTGGTCTAGTTCTTCCTGATGGTCTAGTACCCATGTGACTTCGTGGTGGTCTAGTTCTCCCTGATGGTCTAGTACCCATGTGACTTCATGGTGGTCTAGTTCTTCCTGATGGTCGAGTACACATGTGACTTCGTGGTGGTCTAGTTCTCCCTGATGGTCTAGTACCCATGTGACTTCGTGGTGGTCTAGTTCTCCCTGATGGTCTAGTACCCATGTGACTTCGTGGTGGTCTAGTTCTCCCTGATGGTCTAGTACCCATGTGACTTCGTGGTGGTCTAGTTCTCTCTGATGGTCTAGTACGCATCATGTGACTTCATGGTGGTGTAGTTCTCCTTGATGGTCTAGTACCCATGTGACTTTGTGGTGGTCTAGTTCTCCCTGATGGTCTAGTACCCATGTGACTTCGTGGTGGTCTAGTTCTCCCTGATGGTCTAGTACCCATCATGTGACTTCATGGTGGTCTAGTTCTCCTTGATGGTCTAGTACCCATGTGACTTTGTGGTGGTCTAGTTCTCCCTGATGGTCTAGTACCCATGTGACTTCGTGGTGGTCTAGTTCTCCCTGATGGTCTAGTACCCATCATGTGACTTCATGGTGGTCTAGTTCTCCTTGATGGTCTAGTACCCATGTGACTTTGTGGTGGTCTAGTTCTCCCTGATGGTCTAGTACCCATGTGACTTCGTGGTGGTCTAGTTCTCCCTGATGGTCTAGTACCCATGTGACTTCATGGTGGTCTAGTTCTCCCTGATGGTCTAGTACCCATCATGTGACTTCATGGTGGTCTAGTTCTCCTTGATGGTCTAGTACCCATGTGACTTTGTGGTGGTCTACTTCTCCCTGGTGGTCTAGTTCTCCTTGATGGTCTAGTACCCATCATGTGACTTCATGGTGGTCTAGTTCTCCCTGATGGTCTAGTACCCATGTGACTTCATGGTGGTCTAGTTCTTCCTGATGGTCTAGTACCCATGTGACTTCGTGGTGGTCTAGTTCTCCCTGATGGTCTAGTACCCATGTGACTTCATGGTGGTCTAGTTCTTCCTGATGGTCGAGTACACATGTGACTTCGTGGTGGTCTAGTTCTCCCTGATGGTCTAGTACCCATGTGACTTTGTGGTGGTCTAGTTCTCCCTGATGGTCTAGTACCCATGTGACTTTGTGGTGGTCTAGTTCTCCCTGATGGTCTAGTACCCATGTGACTTCGTGGTGGTCTAGTTCTCCCTGATGGTCTAGTACCCATGTGACTTCGTGGTGGTCTAGTTCTCCCTGATGGTCTAGTACCCATGTGACTTCGTGGTGGTCTAGTTCTCCCTGATGGTCTAGTACCCATGTGACTTCATGGTGGTCTAGTTCTTCCTGATGGTCTAGTATCCATGTGACTTCGTGGTGGTCTAGTTCTCCCTGATGGTCTAGTACCCATCATGTGACTTCATGGTGGTCTAGTTCTCCTTGATGGTCTAGTACCCATGTGACTTCGTGGTGGTCTACTTCTCCCTGGTGGTCTAGTTCTCCTTGATGGTCTAGTACCCATCATGTGACTTCATGGTGGTCTAGTTCTCCCTGATGGTCTAGTACCCATGTGACTTCGTGGTGGTCTAGTTCTTCCTGATGGTCTAGTACCCATGTGACTTCGTGGTGGTCTAGTTCTTCCTGATGGTCTAGTACCCATGTGACTTCGTGGTGGTCTAGTTCTTCCTGATGGTCTAGTACCCATGTGACTTCGTGGTGGTCTAGTTCTTCCTGATGGTCTAGTACCCATGTGACTTCGTGGTGGTCTAGTTCTTCCTGATGGTCTAGTACCCATGTGACTTCGTGGTGGTCTAGTTCTTCCTGATGGTCTAGTACCCATGTGACTTCGTGGTGGTCTAGTTCTTCCTGATGGTCTAGTACCCATGTGACTTCGTGGTGGTCTAGTTCTTCCTGATGGTCTAGTACCCATGTGACTTCGTGGTGGTCTAGTTCTTCCTGATGGTCTAGTACCCATGTGACTTCGTGGTGGTCTAGTTCTTCCTGATGGTCTAGTCCCATGTGACTTCGTGGTGGTCTGTTCTTCCTGATGGTCTAGTACCCATGTGACTTCGTGGTGGTCTAGTTCTTCCTGATGGTCTAGTACCCATGTGACTTAGTGGTGGTCTAGTTCTTCCTGATGGTCTAGGTACCCATGTGACTTAGTTGGTGGTCTAGTTCTTCCTGGTGGTCTAGTACCCATGTGACTTAGGTGGTGGTCTAGTTCTTCCTGATGGTCTAGTACCCATGTTGACTTCATGGTGTGTTTTTGTGGTTGTGTGTAATTGGTCTAGTTCTTCCTGATGGTCTAGTACCCATGTGACTTCATGGTGGTCTAGTTCTTCCTGATGGTCTAGGGTCTCAGCACCAGGAGACGAGACTCACTATCCGTGTCATTTTAAAGGTTCTGCAACAAGTACCAAAGAAATCTATTAATAATGATAGAAAAGCATCAAGGTCGTGTATCTTTGAATTAATAATAATAATTACTATATCTATTGAAGTATTTTATTATTTTAATATTTAACTTTAACTATTGAAGTATTTAAGTATTTTAATATTTAACTTTATAAGTATTTAAGTATTTTAGTATTTTAGCATTTAACCTCAAATCTATTGAAGTATTTTAGTATTTTAGTATTTAACCTCATAACTATTGAAGTATCTTAGTATTTTTTGATCAATGCTCCTTATATATTAAAATACTGAGCCCTTATTGTTTGTGATGCTTTTGCATTTGGAAACAAAGATGTGAATGTGTTGGTCACCACGTTGTTTACACGTTGTTGTTTACACGTTGTTGTTTACACGTTGTTTACACATTGTTTACACGTTGTTGTTTACACATTGTTGTTTACACGTTGTTTACACATTGTTTACACGTTGTTGTTTACACGCTGTTTGCACGTTGTTGTTCACACGTCGTTTAACATTGTTTACACGTTGTTGTTTACACGTTGTTTACATGTTGTTGTTTACACGTTGTTGTTTAACATTGTTTACACATTGTTGTTTACACGTTGTTGTTTGCACGTTGTTGTTTACACGTTGTTTACACATTGTTTACATGTTGTTTACACGTTGTTGTTTACACGTTGTTTACATGTTGTTGTTTACACGTTGTTGTTTTACATTGTTTACACGTTGTTGTTTACACGTTGTTGTTGTTTAAACGTTGTTGTTTACAGATTGTTATTTACACGTTGTTGTTTTACGTGTTTATTTACACGTTGTTGTTTACACGTTGTTTAAACGTTGTTGTTGTTTAAACGTTGTTGTTGTTTACACATTGTTATTTACACGTTGTTGTTTTACGTGTTTATTTACACGTTGTTGTTTACACGTTGTTGTTTACACGTTGTTTAAACGTTGTTGTTGTTTACAGATTGTTATTTACACGTTGTTGTTTTACGTGTTTATTTACACGTTGTTGTTTACACGTTGTTTAAACGTTGTTGTTGTTTAAACGTTGTTGTTGTTTACACATTGTTATTTACACGTTGTTGTTTTACGTGTTTATTTACACGTTGTTGTTTACATGTTTTTGTTTACACGTTGTTGTTGTTGTTTACTTGTGTTTGTTTACATGTGTTTGTTGTGTGGAGGCTGCTGATTGGTCTGAGAGCAGCAGCATCAGAAGCAGAACATGTTGTTCTTAAGTCTCGGTGACTCTTCAGGTCAAACCTGTTGTTTTGACCCACATAACTAGAACTGTCCCTCATCCTGATCTTCCCAGAATGCAACCTGTTGCTGATGCAGATTAACCCTCCCAGAATAGTCCTGATCTCCGTGAGCCTGACCACCGCTCGTTAGCAACACGCCGCCACCTCAGAACCTGAGTCAACGCAATATGAGGAAAGATCTGATGTCAGGTCTTCATCTTTCATAGACATGATGCCTCATCTGGAGCAGGAAGTAGAAGAAGACTTTATGTCTTTATGTCTTTATGTCTTTATGTCTAGACATGATGCCTCATCTGGAGCAGGAAGTAGAAGAAGACTTTATGTCTTTATGTCTTTATGTCTTTATGTCTAGACATGATGCCTCATCTGGAGCAGGAAGTAGAAGAAGACTTTATGTCTTTATGTCTTTATGTCTTTATGTCTAGACATGATGCCTCATCTGGAGCAGGAAGTAGAAGAAGACTTTATGTCTTTATGTCTTTATGTTTTATGTCTAGACATGATGCCTCATCTGGAGCAGGAAGTAGAAGAAGACTTTATGTCTTTATGTCTTTATGTATTTATGTCTAGACATGATGCCTCATCTGGAGCAGGAAGTAGAAGAAGACTTTATGTCTTTACGTATTTATGTCTAGACATGATGCCTCATCTGGAGCAGGAAGTAGAAGAAGACTTTATGTCTTTATGTCTTTATGTATTTATGTCTAGACATGATGCCTCATCTGGAGCAGGAAGTAGAAGAAGACTTTATGTCTTTACGTATTTATGTCTAGACATGATGCCTCATCTGGAGCAGGAAGTAGAAGAAGACTTTATGTCTTTATGTCTTTATGTATTTATGTCTAGACATGATGCCTCATCTGGAGCAGGAAGTAGAAGAATACTTTATGTCTTTATGTATTTATGTCTAGACATGATGCCTCATCTGGAGCAGGAAGTAGAAGAAGACTTTATGTCTTTATGTCTCTATGTCTCTATGTCTTTATGTCTCTATGTCTCTATGTCTTTATGTCTCTATGTATTTATGTATCTGTCTTTATGTCTTTATGTCTCTATGTCTTTATGTCTTTATGTCTCTATGTCTTTATGTCTCTATGTCTTTATGTCTTTATGTCTCTATGTCTTTGTCTCTATGTCTTTATGTCTTTATGTCTCTATGTCTTTGTCTCTATGTCTTTATGTCTCTATGTCTCTATGTCTTTATGTCTTTATGTCTCTATGTCTTTATGTCTTTATGTCTCTATGTCTTTATGTCTTTATGTCTCTATGTCTTTATGTCTTTATGTCTCTTTGTCTTTATGTCTCTATGTCTTTATGTCTTTATGTCTCTATGTCTTTATGTCTCTATGTCTCTATGTCTCTATGTCTCTATGTCTTTATGTCTCTATGTCTCGACATGATGCTTCATCTGGAGCAGGAAATAGAAAAATTCTTTATGTCTTTATGTCTTTATGTCTCTATGTCTCTATGTCTTTCTGTATTTATGTCTAGACATGATGCTTCATCTGGAGCAGAAAGTAGAAGAAGACTTTATGTCTCTATGTCTTTATGTCTCTATGTCTCTATGTCTCTATGTATTTATGTCTTTATGCCTCTTTGTCTCTATGTCTTTATGTCTCTATGTATTTATGTCTCTATGTCTCTATGTCTCTATGTCTTTATGTCTTTATGTCTTAATGTCTCTATGTCTTTATGTATTTATGTCTAGACATGATGCTTCATCTGGAGCAGAAAGTAGAAGAAGACTTTATGTCTCTATGTCTTTATGTATTTATGTCTTTATGTCTCTATGTCTTTATGTCTAGACATGATGCTTCATCTGGAGCAGGAAATAGAAAAATTCTTTATGTCTTTATGTCTCCATGTCTTTATGTCGCTATGTCTTTATGTCTCTATGTCTCTATGTCTTTATGTCTACGTCTCTATGTCCTTATGTCTTCATGTTTTCATGTCTTTATGTCTCTATGTCTTTGTCTGTAATTTTGAGTGAGAGTGTGACTGTTAGTCTGACTGAGTGTGAATGAGAGTGAGTATGTGGGTGTGACTTTGACTTTGAGTGAGAGTGAGCGTGAGAGTGTGAGTGTGAATGAGAGTGAGTATGTGAGTGTGTCTTTATGTATGTGAGTGTGACTGTGAGAGTGAGTGTGGGAGTGAGAGTGAGAGTGTGAGTGAGAGTGAGTATGTGAGTGTGACTGAGAGTGAGTATGTGAGTGTGACTGTGAGAGTGAGTGTGAGAGTGAGAGTGAGAGTGTGAGTGAGAGTGAGTATGTGAGTGTGACTGAGAGTGAGTGTGAGAGTGAGAGTGAGAGTGTGTGAGAGTGAGAGTGAGTGAGATTGTTTGTCTGACTTTGAGTTTGACTGTTACTGTGAGTGTGACTGTGAGTGTGAGTGTGAGTGAGAGTGTGTGTGAGTGAGATTGTGAGTGAGACTGAGAGTGTGTGTGAGAGTGAGTGTGAGTGAGATTGTGAGTGAGACTGAGAGGCTGACTGTGACTTTGAGTTTGACTTTGAGAGTGACTGTGAGTGTGACTGTGTGTGTGTGTGTGAGTGAGAGTGAGATTGTGACTTTGAGAGTGTGAGTGAGAGTGTGACTTTGAGTGAGAGTGAGAGTGTGACTTTGAGTGAGAGTGAGAGTTAGGGTGAGAATGAGAGTGAGAGTGTGAGTGTGAGTGAGATTGCGAGTGTGACTTTGAGTGAGAGTGAGAGTTAGGGTGAGAATGAGAGTGAGAGTGTGAGTGAGAGTGAGATTGCGAGTGTGACTGAGAGAGTGTGAGTGAGAGTGAGAGTCTGACTTTCAGTGTGAGTGTGACTGTGAACATTAGTCTGGCTATGAGTGTGAGAGAGAGTGAGAGTGTGACTGCTAGTGTTAGTGTGAGCCTGACTGTGAGTGTGACTATAATTATTTGTGTGTGTGAGTGAGAGTGAGAGTCTGACTTTCAGTGTGAGTGTGACTGTGAACATTAGTGTGACTGTGAGAGTGTGACTTTGAGTGAGAGTGGAGTGGATGAGGTGAGATGAGAGGTGATGAGTGAGAGTGAGGTAGAGTGGAGTGAGAGTGTGACTTTGAGTGAGAGTGAGAGTTTGAGTGAGAGTGAGAGTGAGAGTGAGAGTGTGAGTGAGAGGAGTGTGACTTTGAGTGAGAGTGAGAGTTAGGGTGAGTGAGAGTGAGAGTGTGAGTGAGGTGAGATTGGAGTGTGTGAGAGAGTGTGAGTGAGAGTGAGAGTCTGATTTGTGTGAGTGTGTGTGAACTTGTCTGGCTATGAGTGTGAGAGAGAGTGAGAGTGTGTGTAGTGTTAGTGTGAGCCTGACTGTGAGTGTGACTATAATTATTTGTGTGTGTGAGTGAGAGTGAGAGTCTGACTTTCAGTGTGAGTGTGACTGTGAACATTAGTGTGACTGTGAGAGTTAGAGTGAGTGAGAGTGAGAGTGGGAATGAGAGTGAGAGTGAGACTGCTAGTGTTAGTGTGAGTTAGAGTTAGAGTGAGAGTGAGAGTGTGTGTGAGTGAGAGTGAGAGTGTGAGTGAGAGTGTGACTTTGAGTGAGAGTTAGAGTGAGGGTGAGAGTGAGATTGAGAGTGAGTTAGAGTGAGAGTGAGATTGAGAGTGAGATTGAGAGTGAGAGTTAGTGTGAGAGTGAGAGTGAGAGTTTGAGTGAGAGTGTGACTTTCAGTGTGAGTGTGACTGTGAACATGAGTGTGACTATGAGTGAGTGTGAGTGTGAGTGAGAGTGTGAGTGAGAGTTAGAGTGAGAATGAGATTGAGAGTGTGACTTTGAGTTAGAGTGAGAGTGTGCGTGAGTGTGTGAGTGAGAGTGAGATTGAGAGTGTGACTTTGAGTTAGAGTGAGAGTGAGAGTGTGTGTGAGAGTGTGACTTTGAGTGAGAGTGAGTGTGAGTGAGTTAGAGTGAGAGTGAGATTGAGAGTGTGACTTTGAGTTAGAGTGAGAGTTAGAGTGAGAGTGAGAGTGTGTGTGAGAGTGAGAGTTAGAGTGAGTGAGAGTGTGACTTTGAGTGAGTGAGAGTGAGAGTGTGGGTGAGAGTTAGTGAGCGTGTGAGTGAGAGTGTGAGTAAGAGTGTGACTTTGAGTGAGAGTGAGAGTGTGAGTGTGAGTGAGAGTGAGGGTGAGAGTGAGAATGAGGGTGAGAGTGAGAGTGAGAGTGAGATTGAGAGTTAGAGTTAGAGTTAGAGTTAGAGTGAGAATGAGAGTGAGGGTGAGATTGAGAGTGGGGGTGAGAGTGAGAGTTAGAGTTAGAGTTAGAGTTAGAGTGAGAATGAGAGTGAGGGTGAGATTGAGAGTGAGAGTGAGAGTGAGATTGAGAGTGAGTGAGTTAGAGTGAGAGTTAGAGTGAGTGAGAGTGTGTGTGAGTGTGTGAGTGTGTGAGAGTGAGATTGAGAGTGTGACTTTGAGTTAGAGTGAGAGTGAGAGTGAGAGTGAGAGTGAGAATGAGAGTGAGGGTGAGGGTGAGGGTGAGAGTGAGAGTGAGAGTGAGATTGAGAGTGAGTGAGAGTGAGAGTGAGATTGAGTGTGACTTTGAGTTAGAGTGAGTGAGAGTGTGTGTGAGTGTGTGAGAGTGAGAGTGAGATTGAGATTGAGAGTGTGACTTTGAGTTAGAGTGAGAGTGTGTGTGAGAGTTAGAGTGAGATTGAGAGTGTGACTTTGAGTTAGAGTGAGAGTTAGAGTGAGAGTTGGAGTGTGAGTGAGAGTGAGAGTGAGAATGAGAGTGAGGGTGAGAGTGAGATTGAGAGTGAGAGTGAGAGTGAGATTGAGAGTGAGTGAGAGTGAGAGTGAGATTCAGTGTGACTTTGAGTTAGAGTGAGTGAGAGTGTGTGTGTGTGAGTGTGTGAGAGTGAGAGTGAGATTGAGAGTGTGACTTTGAGTTAGAGTGAGAGTTAGAGTGAGAGTGAGAGTGTGTGTGAGAGTTAGAGTGAGAGTGAGATTGAGATTGAGAGTGAGATTGAGAGTGTGACTTTGAGTTAGAGTGAGAATTGGAGTGTGAGTGAGAGTGTGACTTTGAGTGAGAGTGAGAGTGTGAGTGAGAGTGAGAGTGAGAGTTAGAGTGAGAGTGAGGGTGAGGATGAGTGAGATTGAGAGTGTGAGTTAGAGTGTGAGTTAGAGTGTGACTGAGTGAGAGTGAGATTGAGAGAGAGTGTGACTTTGAGTTAGAGTGAGAATTGGAGTGTGAGTGAGAGTGTGACTTTGAGTGAGAGTGAGAGTGTGAGTGAGAGTGAGAGTTAGAGTGAGAGTGAGGGTGAGGATGAGTGAGATTGAGAGTGTGAGTTAGAGTGTGAGTTAGAGTGTGACTGAGTGAGAGTGAGATTGAGAGAGAGTGAGAGTGAGATTGAGCGTGAGAGTGAGAGTGAGATTGAGCGTGAGAGTGAGTGAGAGTGAGATTGAGCGTGAGAGTGAGAGTGAGGGTGAGAGTGAGATTGAGAGAGAGTGAATGAGAGTGAGAGTGTGAGTGAGTTATAGTGAGAGTGAGATTGAGAGAAAGTGAGAGTGAGATTGAGAGTGAGAGTTAGAGTGAGGGTAAGAGTGAGAGAGAGATTGAGAGTGAGGGTGAGAGTGAGAGTGAGATTGAGCGTGAGAGTGAGAGTGAGATTGAGCGTGAGATTGAGCGTAAGAGTGAGAGTGAGAGTGAGAGTGAGAGTGTGAGTGAGAGTTAGAGTGAGAGTGAGATTGAGAGAGAGTGAGAGTGAGATTGAGATTGAGAGTGAGGGTGAGAGTGAGAGTGAACGTGAGAGTGAGATTGAGCGTGAGAGTGAGCGTGAGGGTGAGGGTGAGCGTGAGAGTGAGATTGAGCGTGAGAGTGAGAGTAAGAGTAAGAGTGAGATTGAGAGTGAGAGTGAGATTGAGCGTGAGAGTGAGACGGAGAGTGAGAGTGAGAGTGAGAGTGAGAGTGTGAGTCCATAGTGTGAGACCCAGAAGCTTCATTTATTTAGTTATTTATAGAAATCTCAGTATTTACATAATGAAATCCTTTGGAAACGTTTGTCTTGTAAAATCAAGGATTTCTCACGTTGTAAATCAGATGTTACAAATGTTTTCGTTAACTACATTTGTTTCAGATAATGAAAGCACCCCTGTTACCCTCTGTTCCCTGTTTCGGTCTTTATTCTAAGCTAAGCTAACCAGCAGCTAAATGTAGCTTCATATTAGTACACTCTGAGGAAACCTAAATGTTGGACTGCTGCTGAAGGCAACAATGTGGCTCAGGCCAGATGCTGATTGGCTGCAGCGGGTTGTGGGCGGCTTACCTCCAGGATGATGGTGGCGATGATGAGCACTCCAATGCTGTTCATCATGCTACTGAAGTAAGAGAAGAGGGCCTCCCGGCAGCCCCGGGTCCAGATGTTGAGCTCCTCAATACGGTGGTCGTAGTCGTAGTGAGCCGAGTTGTTGGTCAGGTGGTGCTGGATGCAGGGCCGAGGGGACCCGGGGTTACAGCAGCTGAACGGGACGCTGTCCATCAGGTACTTCCCCTCCACGTTACTGAGGACCCGACTGCAGGACGAAGACAGTGTCAGGGTTAATATTCACTGGACTCTACAGAGGTCAGGGGTCAGACACCTGGGCTGGCTGGGTGTCACAATCATGGTGTGTGGATGGTTTACTGAGCCAGTCTACCATGAACTCCCCTCTGACCTCCCTGACCCCTCTGACTGTGTAGTCGTTTAGTGTCCCTTAGTAGTCGTTTAGCGTCTCTGTGTAGTCGTTTAGCATCTCTGTGTAGTCGTTTAGCATCTCTTTGTAGTCCTTTAGTGTTTCTTTGTAGTCGTTTAGTGTCTCTTTGTAGTCGTTTAGCGTCTCTTTGTAGTCGTTTAGCGTCTCTTTGTAGTCGTTTAGCGTCTCTTTGTAGTCGTTTAGCGTCTCTTTGTAGTCGTTTAGCGTCTCTTTGTAGTCGTTTAGCGTCTCTTTGTAGTCGTTTAGCGTCTCTTTGTAGTCGTTTAGCGTCTCTTTGTAGTCGTTTAGTGTCTCTTTGTAGTCGTTTATCATCTCTTTGTAGTCGTTTAGCGTCTCTTTGTAGTCGTTTAGTGTCTCTTTGTAGTCGTTTATCGTCTCTTTGTAGTCGTTTAGCGTCTCTTTGTAGTCGTTTAGCGTCTCTTTGTAGTCGTTTAGCGTCTCTTTGTAGTCGTTTAGCGTCTCTTTGTAGTCGTTTAGCGTCTCTTTGTAGTCGTTTAGCGTCTCTTTGTAGTCGTTTAGCGTCTCTTTGTAGTCGTTTAGCGTCTCTTTGTAGTCGTTTAGCGTCTCTTTGTAGTCGTTTAGCATCTCTTTGTAGTCGTTTAGCGTCTCTTTGTAGTCGTTTAGCATCTCTTTGTAATCGTTTAGTGTGTCTTTGTAGTCGTTTAGCGTCTCTTTGTAGTCGTTTAGCGTCTCTGTGTAGTCGTTTAGCATCTCTTTGTAGTCGTTTAGCGTCTCTGTGTAGTCGTTTAGCGTCTCTTTGTAGTCCTTTAGTGTCTCTTTGTAGTCGTTTAGCGTCTCTGTGTAGTCGTTTAGCGTCTCTTTGTAGTCGTTTCGCGTCTCTTTGTAGTCATTTAGCGTCTCTTTGTCGTCGTTTAGTGTCTCTTTGTCGTCGTTTAGCGTCTCTTTGTAGTCATTTAGCGTCTCTTTGTAGTCGTTTAGCGTCTCTTTGTAGTCCTTCAGTGTCTCTTTGTAGTCGTTTAGCGTCTCTTTGTAGTCGTTTAGCGTCTCTTTGTAGTCGTTTAGCGTCTCTTTGTAGTCGTTTAGCGTCTCTTTGTAGTCGTTTAGCATCTCTTTGTAGTCGTTTCGCGTCTCTTTGTAGTCGTTTAGCGTCTCTTTGTAGTCGTTCAGTGTCTCTTTGTAGTCGTTTAGTGTCTCTTTGTAGTCGTTTAGCGTCTCTTTGTAGTCGTTTAGCGTCTCTTTGTAGTCGTTTAGCGTCTCTTTGTAGTCGTTCAGTGTCTCTTTGTAGTCGTTTAGCGTCTCTTTGTAGTCGTTTAGCGTCTCTTTGTAGTCGTTTAGCGTCTCTTTGTAGTCGTTTAGCGTCTCTTTGTAGTCGTTTAGCGTCTCTTTGTAGTCGTTTAGCGTCTCTTTGTAGTCGTTTAGCGTCTCTTTGTAGTCGTTCAGTGTCTCTTTGTAGTCGTTTAGCGTCTCTTTGTAGTCGTTTAGCGTCTCTTTGTAGTCGTTTAGCGTCTCTTTGTAATCGTTTAGTGTCTCTTTGTAGTCGTTTAGCATCTCTTTGTAGTCGTTTAGCGTCTCTTTGTAGTCGTTTAGCGTCTCTGTGTAGTCGTTTAGCGTCTCTTTGTAGTCCTTTCGCGTCTCTTTGTAGTCGTTTAGTGTGTCTTTGTCGTCGTTTAGCGTCTCTTTGTCGTCGTTTAGCGTCTCTTTGTAGTCGTTTAGCGTCAATTAGTAGTCGTTTAGTGTCTCTTAGTAGTCGTTTAACGTCTTTGTGTAGTCGTTTAACGTCTCTTTGTGGTTTTTAAGCATCTCTTTGTAGTCATGCAGTGGGAGGGGCCTGGTGGCTGACAGGAGGCTAAATTTGGATGAAGGGAAATAATCATCTCAGAGAGAGTAATATCTCTTGAGTGCATTAACATAGAAACACAACATGCAAACATGGATCCACAACAAGTTTCAGACCTGCAACCACAGACCTGCAACCACAGACCTGCAACCACAGACCTGCAACCATAGACCTTCAACCACAGACCTGCAACCATAGACCTTCAACCACAGACCTGCAACCATAGACCTTCAACCACAGACCTGCAACCATAGACCTTCAACCACAGACCTGCAACCATAGACCTTCAACCACAGACCTTCAACCACAGACCTTCAACAACAGACCTGCGACAACTGAACTGCAGACCTGCAGCCACAGACCTGCAACTATAGACCTGCAACCATGGACCTACAACAATAGACCTGCAACCACAGACCTTCAACAACTGACCTGCAGTTCTGCAGCTACAGACCTGCAACCACAGACATTCAGCCACAGACATTCAGCCACAGACCTGCAGCCACAGACTTGCAACCAAAGACTTGCAACCAAAGACTGACATGTTTCTTAGTATGTTTGCAGAAATTGTTCGTAAATGTGTTGAATGTTTTTCAGCAGTTGCTCTGGTGAGCGAATGAAGCGCTCCCCCAGTCAACTGGGTTTGTTTAACCTTGTCATGTTAGCAGGCGTGTAAGCTGCAGCAAAGTGGAAATCAGATCCTGACAGATTATAGACTTAGAGAGGAGAAGCCGGTTCGTCGACCTCCTCACGGTAACTTTTACCTCCTTAACTCTCGTATCTATCCTCCACTGACCCCTTTTGACAGAACTCTCTCTGGTGACCCGCTGATCTCTGAAAGTTTTAAGTGTGGGAGATTTGAATCAGGCTTTACGCTTAGAGATGAGACCAAATGAGCCAGAGTTCAGAGAAGCTGAAGATTAAAGTGAACTTTCTGGGAAAGTTAGAAACAAAGTGTTGGGTGTCATATATATACATATATATGTAATCCATCCCACAGGCTGTTTCTCTGGTAACGAACACTTATTTTCACTTTTGATAATTACTTGATGAGTTGGTTAATCGTCTATGAAACATCAGTCCGACCAGCACCTTTATTTAAAGTAAGGGTGGTGTTGGTGTACTCACTCCTTCACCAGGTCGTTGCTCATGTCCAGGTAGCGGTTGCTGATCCACTGCACCTCGAACCAGTCCCTGAAGTTGTTGTTGCCGCAGCAGCGGAACTCGATCTGCGTCAAGTCCAAGGTCCTCTTCATGAAGCAGCGCCCCGGCGTGTCGGTGTCCTTGTAGAACTTGATGCTGTTCTTCAGGCCCTCGGCCAGCGTCAGGTACACGGCGAACTGCATGAGGAAGCAGAGCAGCGCCGTCAGCAGCAGCAGCGCGTTGAAGCCGCAGCACAGCAGCAGGAACGGCTTCAGCATCGGCTTCCACTTGGCGAACTTGATCGGGTCCAGAGAGTCGTGGCACACCTTCCCTCCGAAGGCGTTGACCCCGCAGGCCAACAGGCCCACCAGGATCAACAGGTTGGGCACTAAATGGCTCTCGTTGTTGTCCATCATCTCACTTCTCTTCCGCAACTCGATCTTGAAGAAGATGCCGAGGCTGAAGAGGAGGATCCCCACGATGACCGAGAGCCAGTAGATCATCCACAGACCCTGAGCCAGCTTCACCCGCTTCTGCAGGTTGAACTTCACCGGCATGAACGGCATTTTCCCCTCTTAGTGTGATCAAGAACCTGGAATCAGCTGAACGTCTGGTATCAGACAGAAAACCCTTTCCTTTGGCAAGCAGCTTGAGAATCCCTCAGAGACTTAATCCGATCCAGAAAGAAGCAGCAGAACGCAACTCGGCCAGAACTCCTGTTTTCAGACCCATAATGCTGAGCTGCAGGTCCATACTGCTGGGGGGGCCGAGGGGTCTGCCATTAGATCACAACAAGAGGTTCACAACGCGTCCGGTGGGCAGAGAGCTCCTCACGCGGGTTTCCCTGCAGAAGAAAGGTGTAACTGTGAGCGAGCGGCGACCGCTCCCCTGAACCTCCGACGCCCCTGATCCCGTTAGCAGATCAGCTGCTGCCTCTAATCCTCCGACTTACTGCTAATGGGTTTGATGCTAAGCAGCAGCTTCCTCCTGTGGGCCGCTCAGCTCACCTGTCTCACCCTGCGGGTGTGCCTCGGAGACAGGAAGTAGAAGAAGTCCCTCCGCGAACTCAAAGGGAGAAACTTCCTGTGAGGAGGCTGACGGACAGAAGGGATGTTGTTTCTTCACAGAACCTTCTGTTCTCTTCAAAGACACCAGAACATTTAGAACCCTCAGAATTCTGTTCTGTTGGTTGTTGGGTCACTTTGCTGCAAAGGCCGACAGGGAGCTCCACGGTGGTGAGGTGACTCGTACTGTCACCTCACAGCGAGGGCCCGGGTTCGACCCCCGAGCCCGGGCGGTCCTTGTGTGCGTGCGTGTTCCCCCCGTGGCAGCGTGGGTTCCCTCCGCGTTCTCCAGTTCCTCCCACAGTCTAAAGACATGCAGCTCAGGGTGACTGGAGACTCTACACTGCCCGTGGTCTGTCTCTATATGAGCCACTGGACAGTCCAGGTGAGTGTATATATATACACGTATATAAGTATATATATATATATATATATATACACACACACATTCATTTTACTGGTCCACATCCAAATGTGAATCATCTGCAAAGAAACATTTTCAGACTTTCAGCTTCTCGAGAACTAATAAAATAAAATTGAGTGAAGTTTGTGGAATTATTATTATTATTGTAAATTATCATCAGTTGATAATGTGATGAAACATCTTTTATTATCATTATTATTCTACTACATCCACTACTGCTGTTATTTTTGGTAGTTATAACTTCATCATGCTGCTACTCTCATTATATGAATCATTATGTCATATGCATTGAATGTGTTGTAACTGTTATGATGTTCATTGTGTACACATGACATCTATTGTACTTCTATTGTACTTCTATTGTACTTCTGTCCTCCTGATAGAGGATCCTCATCTGTTTCTCTCCTGAAGGTTTTTTCCCTTTTTCTCCCCTTAAAGGGTTTTGGGGAGTTTTTCCTGTTCTGATGTGAGGGTCAAAGGTCAGAGGATGTGAGGGTCAGAGGTCAGAGGATGTGAGGGTCAGAGGTCAGAGGATGTGAGGGTCAGAGGTCAGAGGATGTGAGGGTCAGAGGTCAGAGGTCAGAGGATGTGAGGGTCAGAGGTCAGAGGATGTGAGGGTCAGAGGTCAGAGGTCAGAGGATGAATTGGTCGATGAAACACAAACATGAACTCCTTTTAAAGTTTTTATTGGTTTTGTTATTCTTATACAATATTGTACATTTACTAATTTATACAAGAATTCACATATTAACAAGTCTGATGATGAAGATGAAGATGAAGATGAAGATCAGGCAACTTGCTGCAAATTCAAACACAAAAATTCAATTCAAACATCTTTGAATCAAGAGTTTAAGGAAAATCTGCTTTTTATAAGAAACTAATAAATAAATAAATAAATGAAGGATTTCTGTTTCTGTTTGTCACATTTCAACAATCATAAAAAACCTAATTTAACAGGAAGTGACATCACAGCTCTCCAAACTAACTCATAAAAAAACTATTTAACAGGAAGTGACATCACAGTCTCCAAACTAAGAAATCAGTCTGATATGTTGTGAAACAGACAAGATGATTTATAGGGTTATTAATATTCATGATGCTGCAAATATTTCACTAATTTTTGCAGCAGCACTAAACTCGGAGGCTGTTGCCATGGAAACGCTTAAAAAAAACACACCAACTGTCTTTAAAATGATTTCTTTTGCCCCGACAGACATCCCATCATGCAGTGCGGCATGTTCAGCTCTTAGGAGTCACTTCCTATTGTTTCCTTGTTTGGTCATACGGGTTACCATGGCTACGTGGTGATTACAGCTGCAGATTTCACAACAAACTGAAACTTTTCCCATCATGCAACGTGATCTGAAACAAGGATTTAAGATGAAAGTAACCTGTCAATCAACCTGTGAGCGGCAGCAGCAGGTGGGCGGGGCTTCACTTTGGTTAAATCTCCAAAAACTAACGTAAATCTGAAAAAACTGAATAAAAAAACTATCTCAAAGAAACGTTCCTAACTTCCTGTCTGTGTGAGCAGCAACAAGGGGGAGGAGTCAGAGTGCTGGAGAGAAACATGGACGAGGTCAGAGGTCAAAGGTCAAGGTGAGGAGCCCCCATCATAAGAAGTCCTGAAAGAATCCCTGAAAGCTGATCTGAGCTCAGCACTGGGCTGCAGGAAGCTGATTGGTTCAGAGGAGGATCTGTAACTAAAAGGGGCGGGGCCAAGACGGAGAGGAGCCAATCATCACAGGTGCTGCCAGTCAATGGCGACCAGCGTCTGATTGGCCTCCTGAGCGTGACCTATGACCTCAGCGACGCCGTGCTGACGCCACAGACGCTCGATCTTCCTGTAGCGCTCCGTACACAGGTGGAGGGGGTTCCCCCGCCTGGGGACACAAACAAGTAAACAAGTAAACAAACAGGTGGAGGGGGTTCCCCCGCCTGGGGACACAAACAAGTAAACAAGTAAACAAACAGGTGGAGGGGGTTCCCCCGCCTGGGGACACAAACAAGTAAACAAGTAAACAAACAGGTGGAGGGGGTTCCCCCGCCTGGGGACACAAACAAGTAAACAAGTAAACAAACAGGTGGAGGGGGTTCCCCCGCCTGGGGACACAAACAAGTAAACAAGTAAACAAACAGGTGGAGGGGGTTCCCCCGCCTGGGGACACAAACAAGTAAACAAGTAAACAAACAGGTGGAGGGGGTTCCCCCGCCTGGGGACACAAACAAGTAAACAAGTAAACAAACAGGTGGAGGGGGTTCCCCCGCCTGGGGACACAAACAAGTAAACAAGTAAACAAACAGGTGGAGGGGGTTCCCCCGCCTGGGGACACAAACAAGTAAACAAGTAAACAAACAGGTGGAGGGGGTTCCCCCGCCTGGGGACACAAACAAGTAAACAAGTAAACAAACAGGTGGAGGGGGTTCCCCCGCCTGGGGACACAAACAAGTAAACAAACAGGTGGAGGGGGTTCCCCCGCCTGGGGACAAACAAGTAAACAAGTAAACAACATAAGGAGAACCTACTTGAGGCCCTGGTCCGTCTCTCCGTAGTCGTCGAGGTACGGAGGAGGATAGAAACACCCTTTAGTTTTACCTGCTACAAACAACACCTGACTCTCTCTGACTCTACACACAACACACACACACAGACAGACACACACAGACACAGACACAGACACACACACACACAGACACACACACACAGACACACACACACAGACAGACACACACACACACAAGACAGACAGACAGACACACACAGACACAGACAGATCACAGACACACACACATCATAGTCACAGACATCATACAGACACATCAGACACAGACACACAATATCACATGGATAGATACACACATCACATCAGACATCATAACATCAACACACACACACAGACACTGAACATACACATACACAGATACACACACACAGACACACACATCGATAGATATCACACACACAGATCACACACACATATCATCACAGATCACGACACAGACAACACAACAGACACATCAACACACATCATCATCACATGCCACATGACACACACACACACATACAGACACACACACACACACACAGACACACACACACACACACACACAGACACACACACACACACACACACACACACACACACACAGACACACACACACACAGACACACACACACACACACAGACACACACACAGACACACACACACAGACACACACACACACACACACACACACACATCGGGCACACACACACACACAGACACACACACACACACACACACACAGACACACAGTCATAGACACAGACACACAACACACACACACACACACACACACACACACACACACACACACACACACACACACACACACACACACACACACACACACACACACAGACAGTTAAAGTAATCCACAGGTAGATCTCACAGCAGCAGAGTACAGTGTGTGTTACAGTGTGTGTTACAGTGTGTTACAGTGTGTTAGTGTGTGTTACAGTGTGTTACAGTGTGTTAGTGTGTGTTACAGTGTGTTACAGTGTGTGTTACAGTGTGTGTCATGTGTTACAGTGTGTGTTACAGTGTGTTACAGTGTGTGTTACAGTGGGTGTTACAGTGTGTTTCAGTGTGTGTTACAGTGTGTGTTACAGTGTGTTACATGTGTGTCATTGTGTGTCATTATGTGTGTCAGTGTGCGTCATGTGTGTTACAGTGTGTGTTACAGTGCTGTGTGTTACAGTGTGTTACAGGTGTTACAGTGTGTGTTACAGTGTGTGTTACAGTGTGTGTCAGTGAAGTGTGTTACAGTGTGTGTTAAGTGTGTGTTACAGTGTGTTACAGTGTGTCATTGAGTGTGTTACAGTGTGTTACAGTGTGTCATTCCTGAGGAAGAGGCCGAGGCCGGCTCCACAGGTGAAGGTGGTGAGCGGTGCAGGCTCCTACGTCCTCTCCGTCCTCCTCCGTCTGACAGCAGTAGCTCTGAGAACAAAGCATGGAGCCACAGACCAGACACAGGGTGGGGGCTCGGGACTTATCCCCCCCAGACCGGGGACACCTGGACAGGTAACAAGGAGCACAGGTAACAAGGAGCACAGGTAACAAGGAGCACAGGTAACAGGACACAGGTAACAAGGAGCACAGGTAACGGAGACAGGCAACGCACGATAACATAGTGTGTACAATGTAACATACGAGTGTGTATAGTGAGTACATCGAGTGATACAGTGATGTACACCAGTGAGTCACAGTGATACACACAGTGAGAATAAGAGAGTACACAGTGAGCAATAGATACACACAGTGAGTAACAGATAACATGAGCACAGTGAGTACAGCAGTGTGTCACAAGTGATCACAGTGAGTAACAGAGTACACAGTGAGCACGAGTAACACTGACAGCAATAAGAGAGTACACAGTGAGTACAGCGAGTACACACAGTGAGTACACAGATAACAGTGATACTGTAGTACACACAGTGAGTACACAGAGTACACAGTGAGTACAGCGAGTACACACAGTGAGTACAGTGAGTACACAGCGAGTACACACAGTGAGTACACAGAGTACACACAGTGAGTACACAGAGTACACAGTGAGTACAGCGAGTACACACAGTGAGTACAGTGAGTACACAGCGAGTACACACAGTGAGTACACAGAGTACACACAGTGAGTACAGTGAGCACACAGCGAGTACACACACTGAGTACACAGAGTACACAGTGAGTACAGCGAGTACACGCAGTGAGTACACAGAGTACACAGTGAGTACAGCGAGTACACGCAGTGAGTACACAGAGTACACAGTGAGTACAGTGAGTACACAGAGTACACAGTGAGTACACACAGTGAGTACAGTGAGTATACACAGTGAGTACAGTGAGTACACACAGTGAGTGCACAGAGTACACAGTGAGTACAGTGAGTACACACAGTGAGTACACAGAGTACACAGTGAGTACAGTGAGTACACACAGTGAGTACAGTGAGTATACACAGTGAGTACAGTGAGTACACACAGTGAGTACACAGAGTACACAGTGAGTACAGCGAGTACAAACAGTGAGTACAGTGAGTACACACAGTGAGTACAGTGAGTACACAGCGAGTACACACACTGAGTACACAGTGAGTACAGCGAGTACACACAGTGAGTACAGAGAGTACACAGTGAGTACAGTGAGTACACAGAGTACACAGTGAGTACAGCGAGTACACACAGTGAGTACACACAGTGAGTACACAGAGTACACAGTGAGTACAGCGAGTACACACAGTGAGTACAGTGAGTACACAGTGAGTACACAGAGTACACAGTGAGTACAGTGAGTACACACAGTGAGTACACAGTGAGTACACAGTGAGTACAGTGAGTACACAGAGAGTACACAGAGAGTACACAGAGAGTACACAGAGTACACAGAGAGTCCTCACGTGAAGCTGGAGGCCTGGTTGATGAGGTCGCTGTAGTCTTCTGGGAGGTGGATCAGTCTGTTGGACTCTCTGGGGAACCTGATGACAAGATCCTCCACCTGCAGGGTCTGTCTCACAGCTGGATGACTACACCACCTGTCTCACACACACACACAAACACAGGTAACACACACACACACACACATACACACACACACACACACACAAACACAGGTAACACACACACACACACACACAGGTAACACACACACACACACACACACACAAACACAGGTAACACACACACACACACACACAAACACAGGTAACACACACACAAACACACGCACACAAGTAACACACACACACTTTATTTTACATACATACATACAATTACATAAAGCATGACTTCACTGTTTCATTGTGTGTACTAACCCGTGTGTGTGTACTACCTGGTGTGTGTCCGTGTGTGTACTACCTGTGTGTGTGTTACCTGTGTGTGTGTACTACCGTGTGCTACCTGTGTGTGTGTACTACCTGTGTGTGTGTTACCTGTGTGTGTGCTACCTGTGTGTGGTACTACCTGTGTGTTTACCTGTGTGTGTGTACTACCTGTGTGTGTGTACTACCTGTGTGTGTGTTACTCTGTGTGTTACCTGTGTGTGACTACCGTGTGTGTGTTAATGTGTGTGTGTACTACCTGTGTGTGTGTTACCTGTGTGTGTGTACTACCTTGTTGTGTGTGTGTACTACCTGTGTGTGTGTTACCTCTGTGTGTTACCTGTGTGTGTGTACTACCTGTGTGTGTGTTACCTGTGTGTGTGTACTACCTGTGTGTGTGTTACCTGTGTGTGTTACCTGTGTGTGTGTGTGTGACCTGTGTGTGTTACCTGTGTGTGTGTTACCTGTGTGTGTGTGTGTGTGTTACCTGTGTGTGTGTGTGTGTGTGTGTGTGTTACTTGTGTGTGTGTGTGTGTGTGACACCTGTGTGTGTGTGTGTGTGTGTGTGTGTGACCTGTGTGTGTGTGTGCGTGTGTGACCTGTGTGTGTGTGTGTGTGTGTGTGACCTGTGTGTGTGTGTGTGTGACCTGTGTGTGTGTGTGTGTGTGTGACCTGTGTGTGTGTGTGGCTGTGTGATCTGTGTGTGTGTGTGTGTTACCTGTGTGTGTGTGTGTGTGTTACCTGTGTGTGTGTGTGTGTGCATGTGTGTGTTTGTGTGTGTGTGTGCGTGTGTGTGTGTGTGTGTGTGTGCATGTGTGTGTGTGTGTGTGTGCGTGTGTGTGTGTGTGCATGTGTGTGTGCGTGTGTGTGTGTGTGTGTGTGTGTGTGCTGTGTGTGTGTGTGTGTGTGTGTGTGTGCGTGCGCGTGCG
>JACSYO010001557.1:0-57500 GCA_016806645.1 Ophiodon elongatus
ATATATATATGTATGTATATATATATATATAGAGCTTGTCAAATTAATGCCATAAAACATATGAATGTGTCTTACCTGCTCACTCTTTTCCTTGTCCCCTCCCAGGATTCCTTGTGCTCCCCCCAGCTCATCATGGAGGACGAGGGGCTGAGTCGCCTGGCCCTGACTGTCCAGGTGTTGGCCGACCTGGCCGACGGCCCCCAGCGGGGCCCCAAACCAGAAGCGTCTGGGTCTGCTGGCTCATCACAGTGCTAGCACAGCGGAGCTGCATCTGCAAAGATTTAACCGTATCACAGCAACGAGATCCATCTCAGGGCCAGTGTTTGTTTTTAACATATTTAACATGTTCATTCCATTGACTTCATCACACACTGTGTCCAAAGATCAAATACATGGGAACAATAAAAGACTGTAAAGGACCTAAAGCCTGGCTGTGTCTTTGTTCATGAATTACTAAGCTAGGCTATGAATGAGAGGGGCCGCTCAGTGGAACTGTCTCCGTACTAAAGTACTATAGTAACTGCAGCAGGCGTCAGCAGACATAGAGGAGACCGGGTGGGGGTGTGACAGGGTGGGGGTGTGACAGGGTGGGGGTGTGAGACCGGTCTCCTCCAGGGCAGCTGTGTCCTCGTCGGGCAGCCATCACACCACTGATGCTGGGATGCAGAGGGGGGTGAACATACTGCACATTGAATGCAGCACAGGAAGCATGCTGTGAACAGGACTCTGGTGATGGTCATAACATTCAGTTTCATAGAAACACATTTCCTCTAGAAGCTCTTGGCATCGAGCCGTGCGGTCAGATATCAACACCACGGATCTGTGGCTCGAAGCTTTCAGCACTTCACAAGTTCTACCAGGAACCTGATCCTCTTCCCATCTGAACCTGAATCTATGTAGGCCTCTGTGTCGGTGACCGGCGTGAACATGACGAGGGCCGCGTGCGCGTTAATGAGCGTGCGTGCATGATAATAGTAAATCAGCATAATGGATGCCCCCGTATGACCGGCAGTGTTCATTCATGAACTTGGCACCAAAGAATAAAAAGAACTTTCGAAGTTTGCAGATTTAAGTCCAGCTTAAATGAAAATCTATACTTTGTTACAGCGTCAGCAGCAGAATTAAGGGACCCGCTAAGGCCCCGGAACGGGAGACAATAACAAGGGCCGTTAATGTCGTGTCACCGGAAGGTCACTGGAATAAAGAAGAAATAGTGCCTTATGAAAATGGCTTAAAGAATCATTTCCATTATGTATGTGATGTTCTCCTGGACAGAGACTCATGAAGCTGCATGTGAAGGAGGTTCCATCTGTCTGCAGACACAGAGGCTCTCAGCTGGTCTGAAGGACTCATTCAGCCGGGTTCTACTTCTCACTGACTCATTACACACAACTCCACCTTCAATTAGTGCATCAAGTCTGTTAGCAAACAGGAACATGTTCACAATCATGGTGTTTATTGATATAGGATGGATGCGATAAAGTAAAACAGATTATTTTGGCTAACAGCAGACTAATGTCACATGACTCCTGCGACAGGTCTGGAACACTCAGAAATTGTGTTCGTACCGAAGAGAAAATTCAAAATATGAGGAAATTGATGAATGTGACAAGTTCTCCAAATATCACTGGTACACAAGCCCCCAGTGGTTGTTGCATGAGGACTAATATTCATGTAGACGATTATGTATCCAGAGTCATTGGGCTGGGAAAATGTAACAATTTTAAAAATGTTTTCTTTTTCTCAGAAATGTGTGAACATAAAGGTGTTTAAATTTAGACTGCATTTTGTTTTAAATGTTTTCTTTTTTTTTTAACCCAGAACAAGGTGTCCCAGCCATCCCGGGGGAGTCAATATTTTGGAGAAATGCACTCCCTGTTCATTTAACAAAATTGTGACTTTCACTTTCGGCTCTAAAAAGCTGAATAAGTTGTTAGACAGCCGTATCTGCCCAGGGATCATTACAGTTCAAGTAGTCTGTGAGTAATGAAGCTTATTGGCTCTCCCCTACCAGCCTTCAGCACGATGGTCAATAAGAAATGTTGCAGTTGAACCTTTTTAAATGTCACATGTTAATGCTGTATTCCACCAGCTTCCACTGTATTGGGGAGCAAATAACCTCAACTAGCCAGCACACGCCTCGATATTATTCGGATTATTTCTACGCATCATCATCACTCTGTCACACCTCCTCCCTCAAGGCCGGGAAGAAGAGAGCAGCCTCCCTTTTATTAATCAGCTCTGGCTTTAATCACAAGTCAATTAGCAGCATGGCCTAATTGACTATCATCTTAATTGCTCTATCCCGCTCCGCCTTGGAGGACGTCTGCTGCCGGCTTATCGGCTCACTTCCTGATAAGACACGCACTTAATGAATGCTGGCGCTTGTGCATGGAAATGTCGCCGGTCCAATTCCTGTCACGTCCGAGCAGATGCCCCCGCGAGGCCCACCGCTAACCGACTGAAGAGGCAGCCTGACATTTATGGGATGTAATTGAAGACGGGTATGAACCCCCACGCTCCGACAGAGATGGATATCAGCCAGCAGCAGATCCGTCCTGCTCCATCAGCCTGCGGTGAGACGAGGCTGGGAGGAGGTGAGGAGGTGACTGTTAAATGGGGAGGCTACTGATAAAACACAAGCTCCCCGCTGAGGCTCCGAGTCGGCTTTCACACTGTGATCCACTTGGTCTGTGAGTCAGTGTGCTGTGACTCCCTGTGGGCGGAGCCACGGGCTCGGCTCACATCTGTGACACGTGATATGAGTCAGTACCTCAGTGCTTCACAATGTATGGAACACATTCACTGTCATAAGCTAAGACTAATGCAAACATGGACATCTGCTCTTTCTAAACATAAGTGAAACAACATTTTGAAATTTGGGTGCACTTTATTCAAATTACGGAGTATACCTTTTAAAAATATTGACTGTTTAGGTCACTTGTGTAAAATAAGAAAGCAAACAATGGGTGTTTAGCAGATTCACTGAGGATGTATCACAACTAGTAAACGCCGTTTTTTTAGAACCATAAGTGGCGTAGTTTAAAACATCAAAAGTGGAAGAAAAAATATAAAATTTGGGGGCAATATAATGAAATAATGAGCTTTGAAAAATGTTTTCAACAGAAAAACGACTGAAATGTATATCGTCTACTGGCAACAATAAAAGCATGTGACCAACGGTCTTCAGTTCAGTGTATACAACCCAGAAAACTCACCGTTGCCCCGTCACTATGACGTAAAAACATTTAAGTTTGATCAAGAAAAAGAATTACAGAAATAGGAAATGTGGGTTGTAGGAAACTGAGAATCATCTCAACCATTCACCTCTGGTCATGAACATGTCAAACTGCACACGTCAGGTGAACAGCCTTTCTGGGTCAAACGCTGACTGTGCAGCCAGCAGAATGAACACGGTGCATCTGTGGGCTGCCAGCTGCCCGAGGCCAGGCATCAAGGCATGAGAGGAGAGAGCATGACACCCTGTGTACAGCTGACAGCATTCACAGAAAGGAAATATTTTTATTATCACCAGTCTTGTGTCAAAAACATGCATGTCAAAACTCCATCCACCTAAGATCTAAACTAGATTGGACTGGGGAACATCATTAAAGCAAGTATCACATGCGTCACTGCTTCCAACCAACCTCAATTAGGGATCTCATCAACATCCAGAAACAGCCTGCGACTTCAAATTCACTTCACCTCCTTTCCCCTCGTATGTTTTATTCCATAGCAGGTTTTCTCAACAGCAACAGTGACGCAGCGTCTGTGGATATCACTCAGTTGGTGTTGGATCCAGACCCCTCCTGTCCTGCTGGAATGGGTTTCTGTGTCCGCAGCTCAACGTCCATATGTAGGGTGTCTGGGTGTCCCCCGAGGAAGCTGATGGGGGTACGGGTGAGTCCTGAAGTTGGTCTCCCGTGGAAGCTGATGGGGGTACGGGTGAGTCCTGAAGTTGGTCTCCCGTGGAAGCTGATGGGGGTACGGGTGAGTCCTGAAGTTGGTCTCCCGAGGAAGCTGAGGGGGGTACGGGTGAGTCCTGAAGTTGGTCTCCCGAGGAAGCTGAGGGGGGTACGGGTGAGTCCTGAAGTTGGTCTCCCGTGGAAGCTGATGGGGGTACGGGTGAGTCCTGAAGTTGGTCTCCCGAGGAAGCTGAGGGGGGTACGGGTGAGTCCTGAAGTTGGTCTCCCGTGGAAGCTGAGGGGGGTACGGGTGAGTCCTGAAGTTTGTCTCCCGAGGAAGCTGATGGGGGTACGGGTGAGTCCTGAAGTTTGTCTCCCGAGGAAGCTGATGGGGGTACGGGTGAGTCCTGAAGTTTGTCTCCCGAGGAAGCTGATGGGGGTACGGGTGAGTCCTGAAGTTTGTCTCCCAAGGAAGCTGATGGGGGTACGGGTGAGTCCTGAAGTTTGTCTCCCGTGGAAGCTGAGGGGGGTACGGGTGAGTCCTGAAGTTTGTCTCCCGAGGAAGCTGAGGGGGGTACGGGTGAGTCCTGAAGTTTGTCTCCTGAGGAAGCTGAGGGGGGTACGGGTGAGTTCTGAAGTTTGTCTCCTGAGGAAGCTGAGGGGGGTACGGGTGAGTTCTGAAGTTTGTCTCCTGAGGAAGCTGAGGGGGGTACGGGTGAGTCCTGAAGTTTGTCCCCCTCCTCCTGAAACAGGGATCATCAGCTGGGAAATGAGGATGGAACCTGGAACCTTCACCTGGAAGGAAAAGACAGTTCTCGTGACATTCTACAGTATCACGTTCTCGTGTCATTCTACACTACCACGTTCTCGTGTCATACTACACTACCACGTTCTCGTGTCATACTACACTACCACGTTCTCGTGTCATACTACCACGTTCTCGTGTCATACTACACTACCACGTCTCGTGTCATACTACCACGTTCTCGTGTCATACTACACTACCACGTTCTCGTGTCATACTACACTACCACGTTCTCGTGTCATACTACCACGTTCTCGTGTCATACTACACTACCACGTTCTCGTGTCATACTACACTACCACGTTCTCGTGTCATACTACACTACCACGTTCTCGTGTCATACTACACTACCACGTTCTCGTGTCATACTACACTACCACGTTCTCGTGTCACTCTACACTACCACGTTCTCAAGACATTCTACACTACCACGTTCTCAAGACATTCTACACTACCACGTTCTCGTGTCATACTACACTACCACGTTCTCGTGTCATTCTACACTACCACGTTCTCGTGTCATACTACCACGTTCTCGTGTCATACTACACTACCACGTTCTCGTGTCATTCTACACTACCACGTTCTCGTGTCATACTACCACGTTCTCGTGTCATACTACCCTACCACGTTCTCGTGACATTCTACACTACCACGTTCTCGTGTCATACTACACTACCGCGTTCTAGTGTCATACTACCACGTTCTCGTGTCATACTACACTACCACGTTCTCGTGTCATACTACACTACCACGTTCTCAAGACATTCTACACTACCACGTTCTCGTGTCATTCTACACTACCACGTTCTCAAGACATTCTACACTACCACGTTCTCAAGACATTCTACACTACCACGTTCTCGTGTCATACTACACTACCACGTTCTCGTGTCATTCTACACTACCACGTTCTCGTGTCATTCTACACTACCACGTTCTCGTGTCATACTACACTACCACGTTCTCGTGTCATACTACACTACCACGTTCTCGTGTCATTCTACACTACCACGTTCTCGTGTCATTCTACACTACCACGTTCTCGTGTCATACTACACTACCACGTTCTCGTGTCATACTACACTACCACGTTCTCGTGTCATTCTACACTACCACGTTCTCGTGTCATTCTACACTACCACGTTCTCGTGTCATACTACACTACCACGTTCTCGTGTCATACTACACTACCACGTTCTCGTGTCATTCTACACTACCGCGTTCTCGTGTCATACTACCACGTTCGTGTCATACTACACTACCCGTTCTCGTGTCATACTACCGTTCTCGTGTCATACTACACTACCACGTTCTCGTGTCATACTACACTACCACGTTCTCGTGTCATACTACACTACCACGTTCTCGTGTCATACTACCACGTTCTCGTGTCATACTACACTACCACGTTCTCGTGTCATACTACACTACCACGTTCTCGTGTCATACTACACTACCACGTTCTCGTGTCATACTACCACGTTCTCGTGTCATACTACACTACCACGTTCTCGTGACATTCTACACTACCACGTTCTCGTGTCATACTACACTACCACGTTCTCGTGTCATACTACCACGTTCTCGTGTCATACTACACTACCACGTTCTCGTGACATTCTACACTACCACGTTCTCGTGTCATACTACACTACCACGTTCTCGTGTCATACTACACTACCACGTTCTCGTGTCATACTACACTACCACGTTCTCGTGTCATACTACCACGTTCTCGTGTCATACTACACTACCACGTTCTCGTGTCATACTACACTACCACGTTCTCGTGTCATACTACACTACCACGTTCTCGTGTCATACTACACTACCGCGTTCTCGTGTCATACTACACTACCGCGTTCTCGTGTCATACTACACTACCGCGTTCTCGTGTCATACTACACTACCGCGTTCTCGTGTCATACTACACTACCGCGTTCTCGTGTCATACTACACTACCGCGTTCTCGTGTCATACTACACTACCGCGTTCTCGTGACATTCTACACCGCCCGGTAAATTGAGACACTAAACCAAGAATGACAAAATACGCTAAGCTCTATATTTGACTTTGCATTTGCCTTGTTTACACTAGACAGGGATGAGCTAATTCAAAGTGAAATAATTCTAAATTGTGTACTTTCAACGTGAACTCTGAATCAAAGTTCCCTTGAATCTGTGTGGACTGAAGTTTGAGCTAGATCTTGTAAAGTGAACTTGCAAAACACCGGTCACAAATATATATTTCTGTCCTTTCACACTGAATTATAAAAAGTTAAATTGTTTCTCGGCTCCATACGTGGAGCTGCCTGCCACCTCCTGCAGTACATATTACATAGTACCAACAGTACATTTTGTCATTTGGAATAAGCTCCGTGGAAGTTTAATGGAGAAAAGTCAGCAAAATTATTTTTTTTCTTCTGTGACTGTCCTGCACTGTCCAACATTTACCAGACAAAGTGGGAAGTGGCCTCTTGTTGAAACTATTACACCAATACCTGACTGTCTCACGAGAGGGAAGACAAAACACTGCCCAAGTCACTGCACAAATCAGGATTTAGCAGCACTTGAGTCAAAATGTTTTGTTTTTGTTGTCAGTCAAATGTGATCAAACCACAAAGTCCTGATGAAGCTTTTGAACTCTATATTTAAGATTGTTTTTCCTCAAAACTTTTGATTTTGATTATTCATTTATAAATATTTCATTTAAAATAGAAATATTTGAGAAACCAAGTTTCCAGGGGCTTTAAGTAAAGAAACACAATAAATGCAATTGATGACATTTCTAGGGCTGACTGCTCGACCAGCAACACAACTAACACTCATTGAGTTTCCTGTGCCTTTAAGTAGTTTCAGGAGTTTAGAATGAGCAAGGTAGGAAATGTAAAGAAATAAAACTGAACTGTCCCAGTGGAAAAACCACCAACAGGATGCAGCAAAGAAAAATGGAATATTTGTATAAAAGTGGGGTAAATGAGGAACATGTAACACAACTGACAGTATATACACTACAATACACATTAGGCAGAACCATGAAAGTGTTGGTGGGTGTATGAAAAAAGCAGCAGTGGAATTTATGACTACAAAAAAAGTATTGTACTATGAAAATATACTAAACACATAAGAAAAGTCTAAGAGCAGCTGAGAAATCGGAGCATGACCCGGTCCAGTAGTCTCCGGCTGATTAAAAGGCTTTTAGAACTCTCAAAGGCTCATTATTAGCTATTGTGAATTGGCCAGCAGGTGAAGGCTCTGAATGAGGGCTGAATACTGTACTGATGCAATCAGCGGACCCTGACAAGTGGGCTGACGTGTCTGATTGCCAAGTACAGCTATAAAGAATATAAAATGCTTCAGGGAAAACAGCAGACACAGGGCTAGTGAGACTTTTACAGGCAGCAGAAGTGCTTTCCACGAGGGCCGTGTTGATAAAAAAGCCTTGTGTTTCAGAAATATATTGAATTTCTATTTCACAAATGTTTGGAGATAATGAAAATGTGTAGCCGTGCTTAAGCTTCATTGAGCAATAGCGTAAAAGTTCTGTCCACAAGAAATCAAACTGTTGTAGTGAAAGCCACCTGGAGACGTTCAAGCCAGCATTCAGATACAAAGCAAATCAGCCGTTTTATTAGCATCAATCACGAGAGGCACTGAAGCTGTACGTTCCACAGGGAGGGACCCAACTTTACTAGCAGGAGCCACAATGCCTTCCAAGCCCTCGCCTTTAGCCTTCACCCAGAAGGCAAATTCCACCACCTGGGAGGGAAAATGTTGGTGAACTTTGAGGCACTAATTTGTAGTCATTATACCTTATTGGCTACGAGCCCTTTTCCTCCTACAATAACTACCTTAAAAATAAATTGATAACCAATTCTGAGAACAACATGGCAGGGGAGAGTAAACAAGTACAGGACGTAGAGAGAAAATAGGAATAGCTCTACAGGCTATTGTGACTGGCTAGCTAGTCCCCTGCACACTCTCATATTAGCAGTTAGCTCACCAACTAGCCCTGCAAGTGCTCTCTCACCAAGCTCCTAGAACAAACATACGTCACATCAAGACAGAAAATATGTTTCATTAGGTCTTCAAGAGAACAAACTAAGAACTCTGGAGCTCCACCAGTAGTTGGGATTCCATTCCATTTGAGCGAATTTTAAGCAAACTCTTGTTGCAAGAGAATGTAGGCGTGTTTCCATCTTCTGGTTTGGAGCGAATAAACTATGCAAAGCGTAGTTCGGTCAGAAGTTGGCGCTACAGCCTACACATAGCTGTTATCTTCCAGAAAACAGAGCAGAAGACGTAGAGGTCTTCTGAAACCGGACTTCGCCGTGGCCATCCGAGCCAGTGGTTCTCCACCTTACCGAGTCTCTACCCCCAGAGTCGTCAAGTTGGTTTTCTTCCAACAGATAGCACTCAGGCCTTGTCCAATGTGCTCCAGCCACCGTGTTCCCTCCATCTGACTCGCCAGGAATCCCCGTCATGCATTCTCCATCATTATTTTTTTTCTCCACAACCTGTGGGCCCCCTGAAATTAATTTGCGAGGTCTTCAGGATTCAATGAGGCAAGTTTGAATTGTTCTTTCATGGCAGCTAATACTTGCTGTCTGAAGACGAAGACCAAGTAATGCAATGCTTCTGATGCACGAGCAAAGGACACAGCTGATCAGCCATGTGAGTCAAAGGTTTGCTACGTTACAATTTATTCAGAGGAAAAACGGTTTCCCGCAATTTATAATGTTCAATTGAATCTTCCCATTTCCATACAGCTTGTCTCTTGAGATACTTCAAAACGTGCATATAAATACATTAAAGAAAACACGGCTAGTGACGATCCTATAAAAACCTGAACTTACTAACATTACGTCTTCCATCCCAGACTTTGCATACTACAGTAGAAGTATGCAAAGCATGCCTCAATGGTGTTCTGTTGGGAAAATGGGATGTTCACAGAGGTAGCCTGCTCACTGTCATACTCAAACCTGGTGTAATGCGGTGAGACAGCACTTGTCCACACTTCACCGAGGTTTATCTGCCCGTCTGTCTGTCTTCCTTACATTTTTCCAGCTCTTTTTGTCCTAGAAGGAGATTGTAATTTAAAGCAGTGGTTCTTCCTCATTAGATAAAGATAAAACTCAGTAGACTGAATGCAGATCTGCATTAGGTTCTCAAATCATCAGCGTTAGTGACGGGGGCCGACATGGATGGATTGCTGCTGGTGTCGATGTCCTGACCTGGAGGTAGAAATGAACGATAAAGACGTTCAGCTGTTTGAGGCCAATCCCCTAACCCTTCGGCTGCTGGTATCACCACTGTCATCCTGCGTCTAGTGTCCCATCGTGGGGATCAACGTGTAGTTTCACAAGAACAGACTGAAAGGTACGTTTTTTATGTTTTGATGTTAATGAGAGATGTGCTAGCAATCAAGCATCGCAGTGAATACTCGCATACCTGCCTTGTAGTCCCCCTAGTGACCTCTGTTGATTGTGGTTTCCATTTTTTCTCACTTCATTTTGCTAATCTAATGAAGTGCCTCTGATAAACGATTGAGAGCAGCTGCTCAGCGGGCAGATATAGATATAATAGTCAAACACTGGTTGTTGGGCTGACAGTGGTTGAATGAAAAATATTTAACTAATCACCCAACCCTAGTGTGTTGCAGGGTGGCTATGCAGTAATAATCAGCTCTTTGTACTCTGTCCATCCTGGGAGAGGATCCTCCTCTGCTGCTCTCCTGAAGGTTTCTTCCCTTTTTCTCCCTGTTGAAAGGTTTTTTTGGGGGAGTTTTTCCTGATCCGATGAGAGGTCCTGGGACAGAGGATGTCGTATGTGTACAGATTGTAAAGCCCTCTGATTTTGGGCTATACAAAAATAAATTGAATTTAATTGAATTTGTGGAGTCCCCATTTACTAGGATTGCAGTTTGGTGTCTCTCACTACACTTCTACTAACTTTTCCCACCTGGATTTGTGAAATCACTCCCGTTCTGGGTTTTTTCTCCCCCTCATTTATTCAGGGTGTTCCAGTTGAGAGCCAAGCCCCCTTTTTGCAGGGATTCCCTGACTGCACTCGCACTTGGAAGCTGCCCAGTACAAGCACAGTCTGATCTGATGGCCACTGAGCAGCTCCACTGGAGCAGATGGGGCTCATTATGTGCACTTCAGTGGTGGTAGTGAGCCAGTGGCTCTGTCACTTTCCCCATCCAGAGTTATCTCGGCAGTCAGGGGATGTAAATGAAGCTCAGCGGAAGTTCTTTACGCTCTCATTCGTTCAAACTTCTCCTCCTTCAGCTGACTAATGGGGTTCACTCCAACTTAAACCAACCAGATTGTATTTTGCCACGATCCGCCTGAGCCCATCATATAGTGGCTGTCCCATGTCTCTTCTTCCCCATTCACCACCAGTCCTCATCACATCCAGAGCACAAGGTTCAAAGGTCAAAACGTTCCGACAGGAAGAGGATAATGCCGATCATACAGACCGTGACCAGAACATTCTTCAGAGATTCTGATTCAAATAAGCAATTCCATTACTTTGAAGTCATCAGCTTAGATGAGAGGCTGGAAAGTGTTGGTACTCACCACCAGATGTCACTACTCACTCTGTCTCATTATTTAGAAAATAGACTACTTGGAAAAACAAATACATAATGCGAGAGTGTCTCTTTATGTAAAAGAAACACCAACAACATTGAAAACATTTTGCTTAAAAGTACATTTACATTGGACTGGAGATGTCATGTGGACAGAATGAGGGAGAAGAACAGTAAATGTGTGGCAGTACAGACAGCGAGAAAAGTTCAAAAGTCTGACTCAATCTGCTATTTATTGATAACGGGAAAGTCTGTGGAGGCAGGAGTCTACAGTTTTGGAGAGCATTATAAAGAAAAGTGTGTAAGTGTTCAATCAGTCACCTCCATAGCGGTGACCAGCAGGCCGCTGGTCACCGCTATGGAGGTGACTGATTGCAGGCTGATTGGCCGGCTGTGTCGGCACCAGCAGGGTCTGATGTACGCTGCTCTGTCTTCTGTCCACATACAAGACAAAAACACAAAGCTTTAGGTGGACGGGGCAATCCACAACAGAGATTTGTCCTTTGTTGTCTAGAAAACCCCAGACTGCGCTGTCACAGGGACGGACACAGGAGATCATTCCTGCCCTCTGCAATAACACTACAGAATAATCACCTCTGGACAAATACAACACTGTTGTTTGTTTCTGTGGTTACATCTTTGCACTATTGTAGTTCATTTAATATTATTCTATTCTATTTTTTGTGTATATTGTGCATTTTTATATTAAATATTGATTTACTTGTATGTATAAATGCTTCTGTAATGGAACAATTTCCCTAGCGGGATAAATAAAATATCTATCTGTCTATTACGGCCTTTAAAAATCAACTAAAGACACAAATGGGTCTCTTCATATTGTATAATAAAAATAAATTCACATAATTACTGTCTTGAGAGCTCATAAAACATTTTGAAAGGTTTACAACTCTTGTAAAAAAACAATAAATGGTCCCAAAAACTTTTGAAACTACCTCTTTTCTTTTTAATATGCAAGTAATCTTTTCTAACGGATGCCTTGAGAACATCTGCCCTGCTCATCGTTTAATGCTATTTTTTTTTTTCAAAACGCAATCAGTCCTCTTTTGTGTTTGCTTCCCTTCTCCATTGTATTTCTTACCTCTTCCCAAAACAGTTGGATTTCCCTGCATCCCCTCAGCCAGTTTGACTACTGTGTGGTTCATGTCCTCCACTGTCGCATCAGTTTCTAGGTCTTCTTCTGTTCAGAGTTCAGAACCAGGCCTCTAAAGGGAACCTGACAGCAGACCAAGCGCAGACTGGACCACAGCGTGTGGACAGCCAGGCGGCTCCCAGGCCAGGAGCAGGTGTAGTGAGTGTTCTGCACCATGCCACAGGGTTACTGGTTGACCAATCACAACTGGCTCATTGTCTCTTCAGAAAGCTCCCATCGGACCGCAGGTTCTGCTCCATCAGGACCAGAACCATCCGACACCTGAACACTTGTTCTCCCTCAGACCATCACAGCACAACCCTCCACTATGGCCCCTGCGATGTTTGTCAGGACTGTGCTGTATGTGCAAATGTAGTATTATGCAGCATATTTATTATTCTTCAACAATATATGTGGCATAACGAAGCATTTCATCATTCTGTATGCAAGTCTTCTATTTAACTTTCTTTAACTTTCTTGTTTGTGTAAATTGGGCAAATAAAAATATTCTGATTCTAAACTCTGAGAACTTTGGTTAGACTCTCCTTAGTCACCATTTTTTTCCAGAAAAGATTTTAGGGTCTAATTAGCGCCTTTTATTGGACCATAATGTAATTTCTGAGTTAAAGGAAAAACTTTCCATTTGTCAAACAGGCTTTTTTTAGCAGGCAAGCCCAATTCTGTTGATTTAGAAGTACAGCTTTAAATGTGGATTTGATGTTCCGGTACAAAAGGGTGAGTGCACAAACCAACATGTTCACAAATAGCAACCCGCGCTGTCGGACCGCTAAAGGACGGAGAGCGTTTGGTACCTGAGGTTGGGGGAACCATGGGACATCTGTCTGATCTGTTCCTCTGCTGGTGCTGGACCAGGCCACATCTCTGGAGAGCTACTGAGATACAGACAGCAGAGGCATCACATGTATATGAATATGTATACAGTATAGGAGTAGTGGTCCAAACAGTCACCAGGAGGAACTGGATTTTACCAACCTGAAAGCAGGGGCCTTGCGCTCTCAGGTCTGAAACGGTGGAGACCAAAGTCTTCTTCTCTGGAACCCTGAAGCACTAAACGTTCAGAAAGCTGTTCAGTCAAATAGAACAGCTCCACAACCGGCTCCTGTACTGCATGTAATATATATACATATACACACAGACACATTATATATAGACAGATAATCAAAACTCCATGTTTTGTGTTGATGTGCTGACAATGATCTCTTAACTTAAACATTTTCTGTTTGTCTGTTTCTAAGTTTCCTCTTGCAGGTAAAACATACTGTTTTGCAGCAGCTGGTATCATCTTTTTACATATTTTTTTTGTGTGGCTGCTTTTCCAGAAATAGAAAACATCCTTATCATTGCAAGAACCCATTTTGTCAGTCGGGTGAAACGGATAGAGGTTGTTGAAGGATAAAAACAAACCTGGCACTGAGGCTGTGAAGAGAGGAGCTGGTGAGTTCACACCCTCTTCAGGAGTGAAAGTATTGAGTGTGATTGGGGTAAAAGCTTTTCAAACAGCCTTTAGGAGAACAGGCATGAAAAACTTCTACTGTGACCCAGAGAAATATTTATGTCTATCTGGAGTACACGAATGAAGCCTGTGTTGGGTGACATATATTTCTATATACAGAATCAATCCGCTCCAGGAAGTCTTCCTGTAGAGGAGCACTCTGATCAGTGGTACACACAGTAAACATGAACTATGCCCTAACAGCAGCCACTGGACTGAACCGTGTTCCATTTGAAATCAAAGACCAATAACAAGTCAGCCCTCAGTACATCAGTCTAACGGCTGTGTGTGCCCTGACCTCTTCCTGCAGGAGAGGGGGGGTCGTAGAGGTCGACTCCCCAGGCCTCAGCTGCGTGCCGCAGCAGCAGGCTGCTGATGCGGCGATGGGCCAGCGCGTCCCAGTGGACGCCGTCCGACATTCGGTGCTGCAGGCTGAAGCGGAAGTGGAAGTGCAGGTCGAGGACGTCCAAGCCGTAGGCCTCCGCCAGCCGACCGCCGTAGAAGTTGGCTTCGATGATGTCATAACGCAGCGTGGGAGCCAAGTGGCTCACCTGTGGGTAATCAATGACAGGAACAGGTGATTCCACCTCCAGAGGTTCACGAACAACTTTATATTTACTGTTCTGAAAAACGTGTTTGGGAGTAAATAATGCAATATTATCGTACAGCGTCTCTGCACATGACATGTATTATTGAGACAAGATTTATTCCGTGGAGATTTGGTGATTCATTGGTCTCAAATCTCTCGTGTAAGTCACAGTTCAGAAAATGTGTCACTTGAGTCTTGACAATCAGTGGCAGAGAGCAAACGAGACAAAGAGACCTGCTTTAAAGGTGCGTTTCCATCCACCCTGAAACTAAGAAAAGTTAGAATATAGCAAAAGGTTTGCTGTATCAATAAAAGCAAACGTAAACAAACCAATGACTAAATGATGACTACATGAAACACGTGACTTAAACATCCACTCAAGCTTCCACTGAGGAGACAAACACATCTGTGTGGAGCAATGAGGAAACGGTCACCTTCCTCACACTGATGCACATTTCCATCTTGTTTTCTTGTTTGAGCTCTTAATGATGTAATCTCGTTGCTCCTTCCTCTGCTGTGGTTTAGTAGCACCCGACTGGAGCATTAGCTCTGCCTGCCATTTTATCTTGAGGAACCAACTCCTGAAGCTCTGTCTATACTCGTGTGCGAGCTACGAGCTACGTACAAAGGCGTTAATGCTAAACGTGCTGTTGGTTGGAGTGTTCTCCAAAACGCCAGAGGGCCTACAAATAAATATATTGTGAAGACGATAAGCTGCCCAACAGGCATAAAATGCCATAAACCAACCTCCACAATGCTGAGGAGGAATTGGAATGATCTGTAAACTCATATCTCATATGCATGGGTTACTTTATCGCCTATATACAAGCTCTGTAAAGAAACAAGTCAAGTATTAAATGCAGTGCTCTGATCGTGTTCCTAGTAACAGGAACGCAGGCCGTGATGACGTCTGTTTCTGGCACACGCGCCAGCTTCTTTACAGCGAGTATAAACTCAGCCTAACATTCACATACAACAGTAGTGGATGGGAACACACATTCATTCTTATTTTCTTTTGCGGCTTCATTTCGGTTAAAAATCTAAATCAAAAGTTTGTCTGTAAACCTGGCTACCAGCCGGTGTGCTCTGTTGGATGCGTTTTAGTTACTTGAAGACAGTTATCCATTTGGTGGCCCAAAGAGTCAAGTTCACTGGATTTGACAGTTGACCAGAGAGTAAAACCTCCGTCCTGAGGTCAGTCAAGTTTACTCTGCAGAGCCCTCATGACGGATTTATAGACATTTTAAAACAGCCATCAGTAGCTGGAAGCTGGACTTGGACTTGGCATCACAGGTGTTTCATGTTAAGTCAAAGCGGCCCGACAGACCCACATTCCCATCCCTGAAGGAAGACTATATGTCATCTCAGGAGGGATGGGTATCGTTAGGGTCATATCAATCCTAGTACTCTATCAATACTCCTTATCAGTTCACTTCTTTATCGGTACTCTTATCGGTTCCTTTTCATTACTAAACAATTGCATTTTAAATGGTAAATGGACTGTACTTTTCTAGTCTTCTGACCACTCAAAGCTCTTTAACACTACATGTCATCATTCACCCATTCACACACTGATGGGAGGTGCCACCTGCCCATCAGGAGTAACTAACATGCACACACCGTAGGAACAGCTACGTCAGCAATTATTAAGTGTCTTGGCCAAGGACACTTCGACATGGGCTAGTAGAGCTGGGGATCGAACGGCCGATCCTTTGATTGAAGGATGACCCTGCTCTACCACTGGGCCACGATCGCCCTAATAAATTACTTTTAAACAGATTAGGTTCTGAACAGGACTAGAATGTGCTGACCGAGCCAACATTGTGAACATTGGAGGGAGGGTGCTATGTTTTCCACGCCGCCGCTGTCGGTAGGTGTGGTGTTATCAGCTGTAAATGCCAGATGAGAGCCGTGCAGCGCGGCGGCTGTGAGCTAACCAGTAGGGGCCGCTCACGTGCACTAACATGCACTAAAAGCATGTGCAGCCGGATCGGCTATGTCAACAACCTATCTCTGCTCAGGTGACATCACTCCACCATATCTTTACATAGCTAATAGTCGTTTGATGAATGACATACAGATCCTTTAAAGAGTAACATTGGAGCTTATCAATACTACGGTCTTTAATATTTAGCACCAGTGCCCGTTCAATACCAGGTTTCGGTACCCATCACTAGTCCACATAGATCGGCGTTTTTCACCACATGTTGTTATTTAAGCTGATTAAAGGGATGGATATATTGTCCATTAAATTCCTCTTGACAGGTCTGACACCCAACAAGAAAAAGGTGTTCCAACTGGCTCAAAGTATTCTAACTGGGATTAAGCTCGGCATGTTAAAGACTCTCAATGAAGCAGCTACGCTCCGCAGTGCCAGCCCCTCCGTTTCCCTGAGGAGCGATACAGAGAGGCGGTTTGTATTTTCTATGTATGCGGTCAACACTTCAGCAACCAAACAACAACAACTAATTAATTTGATCAAGGCCAGTGGGATCTTGGCATAAAAAGTCTATAGCTCAAAACCCCAAAGTGATGAAGAAGTTGATCAGATTAAGATCAAAGGTCCAAGCCAACGTGAGAATGTGACAGTAAGGTGGGAATCTTTTGTGATGAAAATCTCTTCATATGCTTAGGCTCTGTCTGTCTGTCTGTCTGTCTTTGTGATCCAGTTAATGGGTGAGTGAGGGGTGTTGATTTGAGGTTCGATAGTAATATGGGATATATTTCAATCTCCACATAAATACTTTAACTGTACACAAATATTCATATATATGAGTATACAGTATACAAATCACAAATTTGCCTCAGAGGGCTTTACAATCTGTACACACTGACTTCCTCTGTCCCAGAACCTCTCATCGACTCAGGAAAAACTTTGGCTGGTGATGGTGTGGTGATGGTGTGGTGATGGTGTGGTGATGGTGTGGTGATTGGCTGGTGATGGTGTGGTGATTGGCTGGTGATGGTGTGGTGATTGGCTGGTGATGGTGTGGTGATGGTGTGGTGATTGGCTGGTGATGGTGTGGTGATGGTGTGGTGATGGTGTGGTGATTGGCTGGTGATGGTGTGGTGATGGTGTGGTGATTGGCTGGTGATGGTGTGGTGATGGTGTGGTGATAGTGTGGTGATTGGCTGGTGATGGTGTGGTGATGGCTGGTGATGGTGTGGTGATGGTGTGGTGATTGGCTGGTGATGGTGTGGTGATTGGCTGGTGATGGTGTGGTGATTGGCTGGTGATGGTGTGGTGATGGTGTAGTGATTGGCTGGTGATGGTGTGGTGATTGGCTGGTGATGGTGTGGTGATTGGCTGGTGATGGTGTGGTGATGGTGTGGTGATGGTGTGGTGATTGGCTGGTGATGGTGTGGTGATGGTGTGGTGATGGTGTGGTGATTGGCTGGTGATGGTGTGGTGATTGGCTGGTGATGGTATGGTGATTGGCTGGTGATGGTGTGGTGATTGGCTGGTGATGGTGTGGTGATGGTGTGGTGATGGGATGAAAACCTGCAGCTGAGACTTACTTCAGGCACCAAGAATCCGCCCTTGATCTTCTTGCCAAGCGGCATAGCCAGAGCCCACAAGATGAGGCAGTCGCGGTAAACAATGCTTTTAATCTGGCCAAAGAACTTGTGAAGGTTCTCTTTGTACTGTCCAAGACACTGCAGGCCGTACCTGGGATAAAAAAACAAAAAAACAACACCAGATGAAAATGAAGCTGCCATTCCTAGTTTGTCATTATTTCTATATAATATGTTAATTGTTTTTGGTCTTCAACTAGGAACTCCAGTTCCCCTGATAAGCAGTCCTCGTCGTGCTAACTCCACAGCAGACTTAGCGGCAGGGCACAGCCACGTGCCATGTTAGTGACACATGGACTGCTTTAAAGGAACTTATGACCAAGGGTGTGTGGCACGCCATAGACCCAAACATGCACAGTAAAGTGCTAGAAGACTTGACCACATCATAATTATAACTGATGATCAAGAGGACTAGCCTGACCAAAACTGGCTGATTGATAAACTGGTATTCTTTTTAAAGATATAAATGAGATTATTTGCCAAGACATGTACTCAGCAGAAGCTTCTTCAGTCTCTCTGGGGGACAAACTAGACAAGCAGACACAGTTTCTGAACGACCTCAAATGTATCATTAGTTCTTATGTACTCTAATTTATTTTTTGTTGTCAGCAGGCGTGTACTGATAGCAACATATTGGTGATGCACATGAAGTGTTTGATAATATATAATGTATTGATCCAGCTCATAGTAGTGCTGCTGTGATTGAGCTCCGTCCTGCCTGTTGCCTACAGCCGTGCTAGCAGCACCGAGGCTGTGCTAGCACGGTGGTCACATCATCATGTTTAGGAGCATGGATGTACTGTACATTTTGACCTGGTGATGTTCTCCAGGAAAAGTCAGGTGATCAACAGAGTCATTACAATTGATCCTGAGGGGACATGGTTGTTGAGCTCCTACACTAAAAGTGAAGTGAACCTCATGGTGGAGCTGGAGGAAGAGGCAGAAGATCACCACAGGACTCCTAACGGGACCATGAATATCTGAATCACAATCCATTCAAGTCTTAAAACATTTCAGTCTGGACTTAAGTGGTGGACTGACAAAATAAAAATCTCTAACAAATGTATAGCATCGGTATCTCACAGTACCTAAATTAATATTAGCATGATGAGGCAGACTGCTCCTGTACCTACGGTAGAACTATTGCCAGTGCCATCAACAACGAATAAATTAAAATAATAACACTGATAGACAAAATACCAATAGAAATAACCATAAAAGCGCTAAATAAATATGATTGTTTAGGCAAGATATCACATGACCAGTAAAGCAAACATGGTGAATATTAAACTCTGGCAGGTGTGGAAGGACAATCATTTGACTCTCTGTCCTTTCCCTGAATGAGCGATGACCATCAGTTACCTGGACAAAGGAAATACCTACGTGTATGGATCCAATAGAAGCAGTTTGGGTTATAACCAGTTTTCAAACATAATTATTCCTATTAATATAATTTATAATGTTCATAAAATTATGAATAAGCATTTATATTATCAGGGCACCCTGGGATCAAGGACCAATAACAGACCAGCTGTTATCACAACACGTGCAAAAAATAATCAGACGACTGCTCTTTAAAAAAGGCACAATAAAGTTTATTGGACTTAAGCAATATCACTAAATAGTCAATAATACTCCATACAATAAACATCTATTCTACAGCTACCAAAACGAGCGCAGAAAGGCCTGTGTGTGTGTGTGTGTGTGTGTGTGTGTGTGTGTGTGTGTGTGCATGCTCAGGGTGTGTCGGAGGAGGACGAGGAGGACGAGGAGTGAGAGGGAGCAAGATGGTGGACGTGGTCAGGTGAATGGCTTTGTCCCAGGAGGGTTCCTGATTGTGGGGCGAGGGACAATGGAGGACGTGGTTTCCACGTCTGTGGTACATACTGGCGTGGAGTTCCTCTACCGAGCTTGTGTCAATGAGCTGTGTGCGTGTAGGCAGTGTGTGTGCCACACACAGGGGCAGAAACCTACACAAGCAGGGGCCCACAGCTTGGTACAACACAATCAGTGGAGCATGTTAAACACTGGCTGCACACGCACCCCTCTAAAGTAATTTAATGTGCATCTGTATTTCGTTGTGGTCACTTTAAGAGTGAGTTAATCCAGCGACATATGCATGAATCTTGAGGGTATGTATTGATTGTTTTATTGTTATCTACAATCGCAGATCATTATTTTTTGGGACAATGTTACGCTCAGTGAACTTTGATGCTTGGAATCAACCGAGTTACTATTGCTAATGACTACACTGTTCCCAGGCCTCTGGAAGTTTATATAAAAATATTTACAATAAATAAATGACCAGATCCTTGATTACATGTTAAAATATGATGCCGTATATTACATTTGAAGATAAATATTTAATAAATACATAAAACATTTTGAACTTTTCCTTGCAACGTCATTAAACCTGGGGACAAGGGTCAATCGTCTTGATGTTAGGGCAGCGCTTCCCTTACTGTCAAGTTCTATACAGCAGAGAGACCGCTGGCAGCACACAGCCATTATCGTCAGTATCATTATTGCTAATTAATGCTTTGTGTTTTATTTTGTTGATTTATTGTTAATTTACTATTTTTTTCCTACATTTTTCAAACATTCTCTAGGCGTTGCAAGAGAGCTCAAAATGGGCCCCAAAAGTATGCGTACCAAGGTGGTGGTCCGTCCGATGGCCACAAAAAGGTCCACGGTCAGCAAAGCGCCACAAAGGGCAGACATTAAGTCCTGCCTGTCGGCTGCTCCAAAAGAAATCCTTGAGTTGCTGGGTAAGTTTTCTTCTCCTTCAACAATTAACATAACATAGGTCATCACCTGGGTCCACTGCAGCCAAGGTGGTGAGCAGCAGCAGAAGCACGTCTTTCCCACGCCGAAGAGGAAATTAACCTAAAGCTAGCAAAAGCTAAGTTGGAAGCATCTATGAAACTGCGTGATAAGAAACAGACGGGTGCAGTCATTGCTGAGGCAGAAGCAGGTGAAGCTGCTGTTGATTTAAATGGTGAAAAACATAGTTGCGAGTTAAATTTAGATTATGTTCACTTCGAAGCCATCCAACGCAATAAACAATATGTTACAGACAAAGCCAAAGTACGAGACAGAACTTAAACAATGCAGTGGTGGTGTCCAGCAAAAAACGGAACCTAGCCCTACAGGACCTAGCTCTACAAGACCTAGCCCTACAGAACCTATCCCTACAGGACCTAGCCCAACAAGAACTAGCCCTACAGGACCTAACCCTACAGAACCTAGCCCTACAGAACCTAGCCCTACAGAACCTAGCCCTACAGAACCTAGCCCAGACCAAACAGATACAGCTTCCCAATCAACTCACCTCATCTCACAGCAGCCTCACATCTATGAAGATAAATATGTTCATGAGTCACGCCAAGTTAGGTTTGAGAACGACCATGCTACTTCTGTGCATATCAGACCTCAAAATGACTATGGTCGTCCTACTCCCTTTCCCCATCCCATATCTCCAAACCCCAATAATGGTAGCTCGAACACAAAATGCTTTGTAAGATACCGTGCCCGTTGTGAGCTTGTGGCTACAGGCTAACCTAAATGAGGAGATGGATTTTCTGCTGAAGTGGCTCGGCAAAGAGTCAGTAGAACACGTCGAACAGATGGAAGCAATACACATCAGCCATCCAGAAGCTGGATTGGCAATATGGGACAGACTCAATAAACTTCTGGCTCAGCCCTCTTAAAACGTATTGACACCTTTCCCAAAATAACAAAATAAAGAATATTCCAAAAGATCGTTAAGCAATCTATGAATGGAACTTCAGTCAGCCAAGGCTGAAGGAGACTTGCCTAGCCTCTCTTACCTCGACACGACGAGGGGGGTCAACCCAATAGCAATGAAGCTCCCATTTTGTTTGTAGGAAAAGTGCCCATCAGTTGTAAGCCAGGAGGCTAGCACTGGAAATAATCCAAGCTTCAACTTCATCTCTCACACAGACATGGCTCCCAGGATTGAGAAGACCATTTGAAAGACAAACAAACATTGAGAAGATCTCCATCCACAAAACAGAGATATTTCCCAGAGCTGTTTCTGATACTGGCGAGCGTCCAACAAATTCTGACTGCGATAAACTGTCCCATTTATATAAAACCGCACCCTCCATGTAAATTCCGTGCATTCAGAGAAAAGCCCTTCAAAGTTTGTAAGACGTTTTTGAAAGAGAATAATGTGTGCTTTAAATGTTCTTTGTCATCACATACCACAAGGAACTGTAAAATTAAAGTTCAATGTTCTGAATGCAACAGTGAAAGACACCACACAACCGGACCAGAGTATGCAGACCATGCTCCAGAGCCCGGCGGGGAGCAGGAAACCTCACCTCAATCCCATGTCTCCACCAAAGGCACAACAGTCTGTGGTGGAGATCTGCCAGATCCTGCTCTAAAATATGTCTTGTAAAAGTATATCCAGCTGGCCAAAGAGAATTCTGGACGAGCAGAGGAACAGGGCACTAGTTAATTCACAGTTCTTTTAAGTGTTTGGCGACCAAAGTCCAAATGCTTCTGACACATTGAGAACATGCCATGGAGTAAAAGAATCAGCAGGAAGTGGAATCTCTGAATGGAACGTGTAACATTTCACCTTACTTAAAAACCGAAGAGGAAAAGTACATATGCTAAATCTAAGGGAGCGGGCCGGTCCGATACCTGGTGTGGACAGACTGCCTAAAATGTCTGAAAGTTAAGAAAATATGCAAAGAGGCTCACCCTTTTCCCTCACTATAATTTCAGTTGAAATGATTTATAAACGAAAGACTATTTCTTGAGTATACCACCATATATTAATATAAATTAAATGAAATCATGCCCAACCTGGACGGCATACAGCGAACAAAAGCTCTGGGTTATTTATCACTTACACTCTGACACATAAAACAAGCTCAACATTTACCCTGAGCCCAGTGACTCCTCAGTCCCAAAGTTTCTTAATTCAACTTAAATAGTCCGATGGTGGATAAGTCCTAAAGATAATATTAACAGGCGGAAGCGCGGCGAGACGTCGCTGTTCTATAATCTCAAACAACTCTGCCATTTCGTGGACTCCTGCACCCGAATGGGAAATCCTAACGGAGGAGCTCTTTGGTCGCATTTTCCGACTGGTCAATATTGCCTTACTGTGCCCAATTCGACCGTGGACATGTTAGTTATAGACCCAATTGAGTGGGAGTGACCACAAATGGTCCAAAATAAGCGACAATTGGCCAATTCAAATTCCTACAGAAGGGGACAAATGCCAAATATTGCCGTACGATGTCCATATCGTCTGACTATGTACTGGTTTTAATCCAGGAACCATGGCAGTGTCCTCAATTAGTCCCAATTAGCCAAATTGGTGTTTTGAAAAAAGACAACTCCAATCTGAACGAGAAGTCGCAGAGGTTTTTGTTACTGAACAAAAATGTAAATATGTTTCATAAAAGAGGGTGCATTTTAAGGCTCACTTGGTTTCACCTCAATAGGATGTTACTGAAAGAAGATGGTTCCCTGAAAGGTTCTACAGTGTGAGCGCTTGAGAAGCAGGTTCAGATCCTGTGGGATGTTGGGTGCAACTTTCTGGCTGTTTCAGCGATTTCCTGAGATATTATTCACATTTTAAATGCTGGGAAATTAGAGGGCATTTGGAACAATTTCTGACATTTGGTCTGGGACATTTGGCAGACCCGACCACCCCATTCAAACGTAGGCCAAATGGCAGTTTTTGATTCTTATGGAACGACCATGTGAGAATAGCCAATCTTGGATTGAAGTGGGTTGTTGTTGGGTTTCATTAAAAGACTAAATTACTTGAAATGGTCATGAAATTGAAATATTCCATTAAAAGGGGATGTTTTTTAAGTCTCACTTGGTTGGACCTTAACAGGATGTTTCTGAAGGAAAATAGCTTCCCAAAGGGTCTGCAGGCTCGGTGCTTAAAGTGCAGGGTCTGGTCACCAGATGGAATGATTTATGCAAATTTCTGGCAGTTTCATCTATTTTCTGAGAAGTCATGACCATTTGAAAAATTGACATTAGGGTATAGCTTCACATTAATTTTCCCTTTCAAAGTTCCACATTCAAATGTATGAGATGTGTCCCACCTCCCGGGCAAGCATGCCAAGTGGTACCAACAAACAGATACGAGCGAGACACATTTAGGTGTGGCAACAACATACTAAAGTTTAGAAGAAAAGAAAATCTCCAATCTGACCAAATTTTTTCCCTACATGCTTTGGAGGGGATTTGATAATGTTACCTTATTTTAGACCCCGCCCACTATGTGCATCCAAAATCTGGGGTCTCGGGACCAATTTCTGAGACATGACCATTTTTACATAAGTCAAAAAATGGCTGTTTTTTGGGGACCTTTATTTGTAGCTAAGACCACCAAATGTTGGTTTTTTAATCTCCACAAGCCTCTCTTTGAATTTGAAAAGGTTCCATTTCTAAGCCTTGATTTAAAGTATGAAAAGACTGGTATGGCAATAGTCCTACTGCCATTTGGGATAGGACAATTGGCCCACATGATAAGCCCATACAAATGTATTTAAAACAGTCGCTTCCTTATAACTCAAAATCTGATATTTGGACTACATTTGTATGAGCTGGTCATGTAGGCCAATTGTCCTAACCCAAATGTCTGCATTTGGGCAGATTTTTGGCCAAAATGTAAAGAAATAAAGACATTTAAAAAAGGTGTGTGTGTGTGCGTGTGTGTAGTTGGGGCACTAGCACCATCTTTCAAAGGATCAAAAGCAGACTCTCTGACGGCAGCTTAGCCAATCAGAATAGGGCTCGAGTTGAGCTCTTGCCTACTTAGATGGCATTTCTCAGCTGATCTTCCAAAGAAAGAAAGAAAAACACGAATTTCTGAAATAAGAAAGAACCATCTTTCTCTCCCTTTCTTTACCTTGGCTTCTTTTCATGGAAATTGAGTTAAAAAATGTTATCTTTCTGTACTATGGCTCTCTTTTCTGTCTTTTTGTCATAACACGAGTGTGTTAGTGCAGATATTAAAATTAAAAAGTAAATGATTTGTAAATGCCTCTATTCATGAATTACTATTCATTAATTTGCTTGGTCATGTGAGAGATGTAGGAAAAAAAGGTACCAAAAAGTAAAAATGTACTTTTTCTGATCTTCATTTTTGCAGCATTTATCCATGTGTGGGGGAGGGGTGACTGCTTAAATGGCAGCCTCATAACTTGAGGTGTAGCGAAGTAATCGCCACTTAAGAGATGCTTTTGCCCTGCAATGAAGTGTTTTTAGAGGAATTTTCGGTGCCACATGCCTTGCTGTAGGGCCCAGGGTACTAATAATTACTAGTATTTATCACCTGTGTTATTGACAAAGGCTGCCTCTTATTCTGTTTTTTCTTTCAGAAATGACCCCGCCAAAGTCCACCAGCTGCTGCCTGGTGTGCCTCATGGTCTCTGTAGTCTTGCTGCATCACCTGAGGAGGTCACCCAGGGTGGCGAATACAGAGGCGAGAAATCTCAAAACTGAACAAGCCGTGGTGCTGCACCAGCTGGAAAAATGGCAAGACTGATACAAGTAGGCCTGCGGAGGTGCCAGGAGCTTGTCAGGGCAAAGATCCCTGGGATACTGGGTAATTGGCATATCTGAACACGCAATACAAAGATATAGATGGAACTAAACCCGTGTCTCTCTCCAAGGTGCTAACGGTGCTCCCCCCCTTCTCTTTTCAGCCTGAATGGAGACAGGACAACCCCACACTACACTCATAGCCTCCATATACACTCACTGGCCACTTTATTAGGCACACTTGTTCAATTGCTTGTTAACACAAATAGCTAATCAGCAACTCAATGCATTTAGGCATCTAGACATGGTGAAAACGACTTGCTGAAGTTCAAACCGAGCATCAGAATGGGAAAGAAAGGGGATTTAAGTGACTTTGAACGTGGCATGGTTGTTGGTGCCAGACGGGCTGGTCTGAGTATTTTAAAAACTGCTGATCTACTGGGATTTTCACGCACAACCATCTCTAAGGTTTACAGAGAATGGTCCGAAAAAGATAAAAAATATCCAGTGAGCGGCAGTCGTGTGGATGAAAATGCCTTGTTGAGGTCAGAGGTCAAAGGAGAATGGGCAGAGTGGTTCGAGATGATAGAAAGGCAATAGTAACTCACATAACCACTCGTTACAACCAAGGTGTGCAGAATACCATCTCTGAATGCACAGCACGTGGAACCTTGAAGCAGACGGGCTCCAGCAGCAGAAGACCACACCGGGGGCCAAGCCTATCAGCTAAGAACAGGAACCTGAGGCTCCAGCAGCAGAAGACCACACCGGTGGCCACTCCTATCAGCTAAGAACAGGAACCTGAGGCTACAGCAGCAGAAGACCACACCGGTGGCCACTCCTATCAGCTAAGAACAGGAACCTGAGGCTACAGCAGCAGAAGACCACACCGGTGGCCACTCCTATCAGCTAAGAACAGGAACCTGAGGCTACAGCAGCAGAAGACCACACCGGTGGCCACTCCTATCAGCTAAGAACAGGAACCTGAGGCTACAGCAGCAGAAGACCACACCGGTGGCCACTCCTATCAGCTAAGAACAGGAACCTGAGGCTACAGCAGCAGAAGACCACACCGGTGGCCACTCCTATCAGCTAAGAACAGGAAACTGAGGCTACAATTCGCACAGGCTCACCAAAATTGGACAATAGAAGATTGGAAAAACATTCTGGTCTGATGCGTCTCGATTTCAGCTGCGACATTCAGATGGTCAGAAATTGGCGTAAACAACATGAAAGCATGGCTCCATCCTGCCTTGTATCAACGGTTTAGGCTGGTGGTGGTGGTGTAATGGTGTGGGGGATATTTTCTTGGCACACTTTGGACCCCTTAGTACCAATTGAGCATGATTTAAACGCCACGGCCTACCTGGGTTTCGTTGCTGACCATGTCCATCCCTTTATGACCACAGTGGACCATCTTCTGATGGCTACTTCCAGCAGGATAATGCACCATGTCACAAAGCTCAAAACATCTCAAACTGCATTATCCACCTCTGCCTCATCCTCTAAAAAGAGGAAAACAAAGAGGGCAGAAGAGACAGAAGACTCAGATGATGATGAAGATGTATCCTACCAGGAGTCAGGCAACTCCGGCCTCGAGGAGGAGCAGGACGACATGGAGGAAGGAGGAGTTCACCCAAGAGGTGGAACATGCAAGTAAAGATATGTACTTTAAAGACTCGGTCTGTGTTGTGTGACAATAAACCTCAAATCGAGACACTCAGCGTGCTTTGTGTTTTTGCTTCCTCAGACTCCAGAAAAGACCCAGGGAGGGAAGATGATGAGGGCCATTGTAGAAGGTGACCTGGGCATTTCACCTAAAAGCTAAGCAGCGTTCCACCAGGGCAGTAAGGGCTGAGCTCAAACCCCCCCCCCCAAAGAAAGTAGAAAATGACACAGCTCCACTTTCTGTAAATAGTTTTATATTTATCGTTTAGCTAAATGACTGTTCAAAATGTTGCTTATGCTTATAAATATAAGAAAAGTCAGCTAAATTGTATATATCTTTGAGTTTTATTATTATTACATTTTATTCATAGTTGTACATGTTTATATATTTTATTGAATAAATTTGCTTATTCACTTAAAATGTCATGGGTGATCCGGTATGCCATAGGTCCCTACCAGTTATATGTATGTTATATACCTTATATGTCCTACTGACATTCAGAATATGTTCTGCCATTTGAGTGAGGACAATTTGTATACAAATGAAGTTGAAATGGCAGATTCCTTATTTCTTGAAATCTGCCAATTGGAATAAATTTGTATGGGCTGGTCATGTAGGCCAATTGTCCTAACCCAAAAGGCAGAAATTGTCCCAATTGTCCTCCAAGTTTTCCAGCATTCAAATGTGCAGAATTTCTCAGAAAAGTGATGAAAAAAACACCCTATCTTAGAAGGTGAGCCTAAGCTCCAAGTGCTCACTCACTCGATCCTCTGGGAAGCCATCTTCTCTAAAGAACATCCTATTGAGTTACAACCAAGTGAGCCTTAAAGAGCAGGCTCTGTCATAACAACTCCTTTTTCGAGAACTCAATATTTACTGACATTTGGGACATTTTCTGTCATTTGGCAGACATGACCTTCCATACAATGTAGTCGAAATGGCAGTTCCTTATATCTTAAAATCTGACATTTGGACTACATTTGTATGGGCTGGTGAGTTATGCCAAATGTCCGAATGCAAATTGCAGAAATATCTGCACAACGCTCTGGGCTAGGAGGCTGAACCTTTTGAATGGTCCCCTGTGTGCCAAGTTTTAAGCAAATCGGATATTTTTTTATTTTTTAGCTAAATCTGTGCCTTGGGCTTTATTGGCTGAGAATTCAGCTTCTTAGCCCAATGTACAGCAGAGATATTGCGCTGGGATACGGTGGAGCAACGTGCGCAGTAAGGATTCGGACAACTTTAAATAGGGCCAAATGTCCTATCCCCCAGGCCGAAAATATCCATTTTGTCATCATGTACTACATTTGTTCCTTCTACACCAGTCCCAAGCTTCTGACTGATTTGGACCAAAAACACATAATGGCTTGTGGAACTATGCGTGAGAACCGTAGGGGTTTCCCTGCCACCAAAGACAGCAAACTGGTGAAAAGGGCCAAGCGTGGAGACATCAGATGGCTACGAGTGGAGAAGTTGCTGTTTGTCCAGTGGATGCACACCAAACTGGTGACTGTGGCATATAACTTCCACCAAGCTTTCAGTGGTTTCAGTGCCACTAGGAGGCTGAAAGATGATGGTGGAGTTGTCCACAGAACTGATCCCCATTTAAGAAGCTGTGAAGGACTATAATGCCTACATGGGAGGGTGGTACAAAAAAGTGTTCTACCACATGGTGGACATTGCTGTGGTGAACAGCTACATCATTTACAAGCAACTTGTGTGTCACTGAGGTCTCTGCATTGTCAACTGCAAGTTGCTTGTAAATGATGTAGCTGTTCACCACAGCTATGTCCACCATGTGGTAGAACACTTTTTTATACCACTTCATAATTTCATGGAGAACACTGTAGTAGCCTATCAGTGCATCTGAAAGGTCCACTCCTATATTTTGCATTGTTATTAGTGGTTATTACACAGTTATACACATTTGTATAAGTTTGTGGCAAAAATCAATTGAAAAATTTGTATTTGTATTTTAGCTCCAATTGATGAAATATATCAAAATGTAAGGAAAAAACACCTTTAGTGTGTCAGAATATCATTTGGTTACCATGTGTCCATTTGGAGTCTCCAGATGTCCTTTTTGGAGCTTTTCATGAAAGAAAAACACTGTAGAATGGTCATACTTTGTCCTATCTTCTTCAAATTTGAGGCAGGTGCTCACTGATAGTGTAGTTACAGCCCTGTACTGTCATTTACCAGTACAGATACAGCCACAGGCAGTTATTTATACTGAAAGATACTTTTTTATTTAGGTGGACAATTTATTTTACTGACTTCAAAAGGCCCACTGCTCTGTTTCTGTATGACTTACAGGTTTTCTGACACATTCACAAGAAACTTTAGGGTTTTTTCCTTCTGGCAAGACCTCATTGATGAATATATAGTCAGAGTGGTTCAGAAGCTAGTCATTTTAATTTGGGTATGTCATTTTAGGCATTTTTGCTCCAAAATAGGGGGGGAGTGGAAGAGGTTAGTGTACCTGCCGAAATTTTGTCCTTTGCGCTTTTTGGGGAGGGTGGATGTTAACAGGCTGCCAGGACCAAGCTCTAATTCAGTATGTATGTCAAAAAGTTTCCCAAATGTTCTTCCATAATTTTGATATTGGCCTAACCAAACTGGGACAGAAAATATAAAAAAAAAAAAGTAGAAAAAAAGAAGAAAGTAAGTGTTAAAACAAGCTTCTCGCAGGACTCTAACCCACATATTGGTAAATACAAGAGCCCAAGACTGTACAAGCACCTTCTGGATTTGCCACTCAGAACTGAGTCAGGCCGAGGTCAACAACAACCTGGACGTCCGGCGCCTCCTGGCCGCCCTGAGAGCCTCAAACCCTGCTGTCTCTATGACCTAAACTTTGACTTGCAGGAAGAGGACAACAGTGCGGCTCAGATGTTTAAGGAATCCGAAGCAGGGAGATGCACTAACCCCCAGTGCTTTCGGGAGAGGGACTCTAAAAGGAGCCTCCCACTGAGGTCATGGCACCCGGAGAGGGAGTTGACCAGATTTTTGAAGAGGTGCAGAAGCACCTCAGGGCGAGCCGACTCAGCCTGAAACACTGCCATGAAATGTGTCACCTCATCTTCCCCAAAACAAAAACAAAAAGTAGCTTGTTTTCCTGGCAGTTCCTAGATCAGGCGCCAGTAATAGGTGGACCACGGTCCGGACCCAGACGCCGTTGTAAAACCAATAGATAATTGAGAATTATTCAATTCTGACGGAGCGCTTCTATTTTAACCGGCACAGCTTTTCTAGCCTTTACAGCACTCATCCAGCGGTCCAGGAAACACACCGACAAATTACATGCGTTGCAAATCACATCACGTGATGCTGCTCAGCTCATCAAATATGTGTATTCTGATAAGCTTCCCGACTCGATGGAAGATTTACACACACGGGGGAGAGACAGGGCGAGGGACATAGTCTGAGCATAATAGAGTCAGAGGTATTTCACATGGCGTTCTCCAAAGAGAGAAAAGTGGTCAGCGAGACCAGAGACTTTAAGAATGGACAGACTCTTAAATGTTCAGTCTTCCCACAGACAGTTCAAACCCAGTGTGTCTCATGTGTTCAGAGACCGTGACGATTATTAAAAGCTGCGATGTGAAGCTCTGCTACGAGACAAAGCACAACTCTTTTGAGCAAAAGTACCCACTCACATCCGAAACAATAACGTTAGCATCTGCACACAAATCAGAATATAATATCGTGGCTTTTTTGGGTGACATCACGTCACACAACTGAATTCAAAGCTGCAGGGCAAATTAAGTACTTTATTTATATATATATATAAAAAAAAAAAAAAAGCTTTATTATGGAATTTATTCTTTAATGCATCTCTGATTTTACTTGAAACGAGAGAACATTTATTTATTATTAGATTATGTATTATTTATAATTCATCCAGTTCAATTTGAAAACTGACAAATAGTTGTTGTCAGTTGTTGACTACATACAGACGTTAAAACAACTGCAAGGCTATATGGGACTAAATCAGAGCCAACTTAGACATTATTGTGATGTTTGCATCACGACATTCTCTCTAAATGAACCTCGTTGAATTTTTATTGAATTCTCTGTCCACGACGATATGGAGGGGATTAGGAGGCAAATGTTGATTACCTAATCAATTGTTATTAATCAGCCATCCACAAGCCTGATATGAACAGTGACTATATCCAAGTGTTTTCCTCTGCAGATACTCCAATCAATGAACAAGAATGTGACAACAGTACATTCTTATCTCACCATTATCGACCAATTTGCAAAGTACATGGACAAGGCCCCGCCCCCCCTCTACAGTGTGTCCCAGGCTCACAGAGCCGGTGCTGCTCCACCAGCCCAGCTCAGATGGTGCTAGGAGCCCGAGTCTGACCTGGTTCCAGGAATTCTACCGCAAAGTACAGTTTAAAAACAAAAATATTCTTTATGGGGTTCATCAATGGTGATGAACGATCTGAATATAATATATTTATAACATTTAGTCTCCTCTATGTTTTATTAGACTCAGAAGTAGAATGACCTTTATATGATTTTGCAATTTAAAAGGCTTCATTGATCAATCTTTCAATATTTGTGTGGGTGAACTCTTGCTGGTAATTACATTCGACTTATAGATCAGATATTGCTCAAGTTACAGATGTGAAGGAATAATGGATTCCCTTTAGACTGTCCCTGTCTGACATGAAATATTCCCAAAACGTTAATAGTTATGTTATATACTAACCTATATATATTTTTACCGAGCGGAGCATGAACGCATCATAATGCAACTAAAAGGAACCTCCGTCGGTTACAGCTGTTAGCTATTGTTATCAACTAGCTCTCCTCCTGCAATATTTAAAAACACACTTGTTCACAATATAACATTATGAGGGATCAGCAACTAGAAAGCATTATTGGTAATCTCCAGATCACATTTTTACTTGATTTTAAGTGCAAAACGATCACCAGAAAATCTTTTTCCACACCATGATGGTTAAACTGTAACTCCATGGTTCACATGCTCCCACGCTGCGGATTTAAGGAACTTTTGATGATATAAGGCTGCAATGTCGGTTCCCGCTGACATTTTGACAGTTCTTCCCAATACTTCAGCTGGCACTACTCACACTCAAGCAAACTGGCGCTCACACACATTTACGTGACTCGCTAGAGATTTCACTGCACACACACACACAAATGTTTCTCGTGAGACTCGTGTTCACAAGTTCACAATGCAGAAATCATGACACCAGATATTGTAGCTTTTAGATTCTTACGGATACGAAACCACCTTTATGGTAAAATCAGTTACAACATCCTTACTGATTACCCCATAATGACAAAGCAAAAACGGGATTTTAGAATTTTTTGCAATAAAAACAAAAAAAGCTGTAGTATTGGAACCTTAACTCAGTACTTAGTTGAAGCACCTTGGGCAGCATGGTATGACGCAACACACTCTGCACACCTGGATCTGGGGATTCTCTGCAGATCCTCTCAGGTATGTTGGACATGGGCCCTCCATGGACGCCAATTCTCAGGTCTCTCTGGAGATGTCCTCTGCCACCAGCACCATGCTTCACCATTGGGATGGTATTGCCAGGTGAGCAGTTATTGGTTTCCTCCAGACATGAAACTTAAAACTGAGGCCAAATCTTGGCTTCATCAAACCAGAGAATCTCGTTTCACTGCTGAGGACACCTATAGAGAGCATGTGGGGGCGGGACTGAGAGATCTCTCCATCATCATAATTGCATTGTTTTGAAGCAGAGGCGAGTTGTCGTAAAAATGTAAACGCACAGAGCATCACAACTTATGTCCCGTGGTCCATTTACTTTGCTGCCGTGTCAGCCACGGTGCAGCAAAACTAGAGGAAGAACTAAATTAAAACACTGCTCAGTGCAGCTCACTCATGAGTGAAATGCACTGGAGGAATCTTAAAGATTTGACATCCCCCATTTTTTTGTCAGTTATTAAACAACTTCATGTGCATTACCTCTGAATTGAGAAGAGCTGAGTTAGTTACTAAAGCCTGACTTACAGTCTTGATCTAGTTTATCATCTAAATGTTATCCCAGATCCAACAGTTGTGAACTTTTGTCCAACATATTCTGAATTCAAACTGCAACCAGTGACTGATCAGATAACTTGATTTGATCCATCCTGCAGTCGTGAGTGACAGGGTGAAATATAGACTACTGTATGTACGGATTGATGAGTCATCTGTACTGCCATAGTGTTTCCAATAGGATTTTGAGAGATTATGGTGCGATGACCTTGGACCCTCTGGGGGGTGTGGGGGCGTGCCCCCCCAGAAGAAATATTGTACATTGTAAAGTTAAGAGGCTAGTTCTATGAAGAACAGTTTGGTTCTGCTCTTGCACTGGTGGAATGTAACCGAGTACATTTAGGCTACTCTAGTACTGTACTTAAGTCAAATTTTTAGGTAAATTAGTTTTTCCATTTTATATAACTTTATACTTAGAGTCTACTATATCCCAGGAGGTAAATATCGTACATTTAACTTCATTACATTTATTTGACATTAATTACTAGTTAGGCTACTTTGAAGGTTCATAATACAAAATATGCATCAACTAATAACCGATGATTTATTATATAGCATAAACTTTTACTTTACAGTATTTATACTCTGCTCTAGTAAATATAATCATTAACACATTGGTTGTATAAATATGAATGTCGATGACACAGCAAAAAAAAAAAAGTCCCTCACAAAGCATGGAAAACAAGAAGAGGGCCGTGTTTCAAGATGGACTGGATGGACTGCCAACATTACCGCAGACTGGTCACTGAGGACAGTCCACCTGGACACGCCAGGAGCCCGCCCACCCGTTGTGTTTAAAGATTTTCATTAGAAAACTGTGGCAGTACAAAATAGACTTTGGTGGGCCGCCTCAGTCTCGGTAATCAATGGGAAACCAGATATCCTGCTCCCCGCTGTCCAATAGGAGGCGTTTGCCAACCAACCTCCTCTATGCAACAGCTGCCAGGTGCTCACTGGCCAGGTTGCATCCCTGAGCTGGACACTGAAGAATTTCCTCTCCAGATGTGGTGGCCTGTGATTCCACTATTCCCCAGCTAAACATCTGTTGTCCGGTAGGGATGGGTATCGTTAAGATTTTATTGATACTAGTACCATTATCGATACTGCTCATCGGTTTGGTTCCTTATCGATACTCTTATCAGTTCTTTTTGATTATTTTGTGAGAAAAAAAAAAGACAAATTAGTTAAAAAAAATAAAATAAATAAACATTGCTTTATTATTCATATGTAAAAAAAAATTGTCTTTATTTAAACATTTCTGCTGTTGCAGTTCAAGAAACTCATTGTTGACTATACTATTTCAATGCCAACAACAAATGTAAATGTGAGAACATTGCTACAGGGAGGAGTATATTTGGAGTGGAGCGCCTTGGTCATCTGATCAAACTCCGTATGACATCCCATGACATCACTATCGTTACCTGCGGTGGCCGAGGACAGACGGCCGCTCCACAAACAGAAGAAAACTGAGCATTTCTGCACATTGATGTTCTGCTTGTTGGTCACGTGTTCCGATAGACTTTCCTCCCTTACTTTACGAGAGTTCTCAGCATTAACTGGAGTAAAATGGAGCCACACTTTGGATTTTTTTCTAATCTCTGCCAGTTGAACTTGATTCCATAGCACCTGCAAAATTCAGGCGAGTTAAAATCAACTCACAGCACAACCTTTGTCAAATATAACTAGACAGACAAGCAGAACGGAAAAGGTCAAACAAATTTGGTGATGTCATGTCCAGTGTTTTTCCTGCATAAAGAATTATGAGGCTGCCACCTCCAGCTCTTTACAAGTGTCTTCATGGTAAATGACCACCGATTAGTGGACGATCTCCTAGACCCTGAGCACTACCCCATGGAAAACACTATTTTCTAACAAGCATTGCACTCAGTGGATTTCTATAATTCGTAACTGCAATTGCAGCATCACGCCGATATGGTGGTGCTGGGTGTTTCCCAGCGTTTATTTGGGTGGGCCACCCAGATATAGCAACAGCCGCAAGTTCATTTGGCGACACATTTTAATTGTTTTATCCGTCTGAGAGAACGACGCCATCTCCAATCGATTAACTAGTGGACAAGTGGCGGCAGGACGAGGGAGCGCTCCGTTCAACTACCTCAGCGGTCCGAGCTGGACCCACGATGGGACTACAGCGGTGTGCGTTGGCCCGACGTACTGATACAATCAGAGGTTCTAGTGACACGTTACGCACACACACAAGGTTCAGTAGAGCCCACAGCGATTAGTTTTGAGAAAGCTTGTAAGCCATTGTTTTACTGCCTTTTCTCATTAATGATGCATTATTCCACCCACAAGCTATTAAATCAGAAATGTACATTTTCATGACCCAGCCTGTGGATTATCCGCACGCCCTGCAGCTTTAACTGCAATACGTGCATCACCAGCGTCTGCTGGAATGCGTCTGACAGAGCCTTAATATTTCGTGGTTGTTCAAGCAGGTGAATATAGTTTCTTTTGCATTCAATTTCTTAATGGTTACCTAAAATGATGTCAGTGTGTTGTGTTGTCAGCTTTGCAGATAAGTCACGTAGAATTACCAGTTACTTTAAAAAGAGTTTGTGAGGAGAAGAATCATGAGGGCAGGGGAAAGAGTGCCGACATCTGATTATTACAAGGCAGTTAAAAAGTAATAATTCATGTTACTGGCGAGACGCTGTAAATCTGTCAGGTCTGAAAGTAGTGCACAACCACGGTAAGTAGAAGGGGCCGGTGATGGAGAGGATCAGAGTCAGAGAGCAGGACGAGGAGTGAAGGCGAGGGTATTTAGTGGCCAAATCATTAATCATCGTTAATGCAAAGCAATAGTTTACGGGATTTTAACGCCACATTTTATTCATCCTCACAGATTCTCAAAGCACAGAGCCAGTGGTTTTGACCTACAATGGCTGAACAAATGTACCTGGCTTATGCATAATGAGGAGGGCATGACATGTTACCTACACCAAAAGCATTGTGCCGCCACGCTGCAGCTTGCTACTGGCTCAGAGAGCCGACCACAGACCGGATGCCTTAAAACGCCACGACGGCTATCAATTAAGCAGCAGAAGAAAAGGAGAAACGCTTCAGAGAACCGAGCACTTTAACACATGCTTTGCTCAATAAGTCACAAAAATCTAAAAATCATTGTCTCAAAAGATAATGAGTCCGTGGTGTGGTTAGGGAGAACACTGCAGCGTGCCACAGCAGCACACGTGGACACGGACCACAGGGCTCCTGAAGGCTCCTCAAAGTCAGATGAATGCCTCAAGTGATGGGCTTATTGGAGGCTTTGAATGTAAATTCTGAAGCCATTTCATTACATGATTTTAAATTGAATACCACCACATAATTACAAATAGAGTAGATCAACCTGATGACTTTTCTGCCCCTCAGTCAGCGCTAACAACAAATATACAAGCAGCCACATTACTGAACGGTGGAGAGCAACGGCCAGGTTTTGGATGACCAGCTGGTGGCAGAGTTGTCAAATTCCCCAGTGTGGGGATCTGTCACCAAGCAACTGGGTCTGGTGTGTAGATAAAATGTATGTTTTTATAATTAAAATTACTCATGTTTTGTCAGGTCGTTTCATTGCGACCTGACAAAGCGGGAAGCACCGTCATTAAAAAAAAAAAGAAAAAGTGCTGCATTCGTATGAAGTGTATTCCTCAACTTGATACGACACCATACAGCGAGTCATCGCAGCCTCAGTAAGGACAGTCACGTTTGCTTTATTCTTTAGTTTAGATATTGTCAGTGATCATGGAAAGACACTCAAGCACTCGAGCCCTGGCCCGTGTCAGACTGCATGAACGTATGCCAGGGCTGTTGGAACAATCTTCTGGTTTACTCAGGCCTCCAGCAACAAGACCAGCAGTCTTAAGGAAATGAAGCCAAATCAAATTGCAGGTTAGCAGGTTTCAGTGATAGATTATTCACAGATTTACAGTTACATTTGTCATTTATGAAGCTCTTCAATTAATTTTGTAGGAAGAAACAACCATGTGGGAGTCAAATAAGGAAGCAACAAATGTGATGTGCCAGATTCTGCCAGTTTTTATTGCAGAACTTTCGCTCCAAGCCTTGAATGAGCCAGCAGCTCAAGGACTGTATTCCTTTGTCGAGGATCAGTTCTCCCCCGTCCTGTTCCTAATGTTACTTGTGCATGAGAAGATTCACGGGCAGGTTTTGGGTTTCCAAAAGAGAACCCTTTTCTTGTCCCAGGTGGAGCAGGAAGTATGAGATTCACAGTTAACAGAATAATGTTCCTAGCTAAGCGGTTACGTTTGACCCCAGGTCAGTGCTGGGTACGACGTCCCTGACACAGCTGAGAGAGCAGCACAGTCAGGGATTGCTCAGATCAGATGCTGGTCTGAAGCCACTGCAGGAGGAGAGCCCTGCACACAGTACTTGATGATGTCAGGGAAAAGGCTGTCTCCCAGACAGATTGTGACAAACTCTGCAGAGGATGTGGATGCTGAGGAGAGGACACTGGCAGAGCAGTGCCCAGGACTGAGGGAGTTTGTCTGGCGAGGGGACTCCTTCATCATCCTGATCTGAAGGTACTATATACCAGTTACATTAACTGCACCACCACAGTCTATTGGTTTCAAAGAATAATTTCATCTTTGTTCTCACTTTGCTCTACTTCAGAACAAATCCCAGGAGGCGTGTTTCTGTGGCTTGCATCTCTAGAATCCTCTGAGCTGTATCCCCCACTGAGCCCCTGTCCAGACTGCAGACGTGAAGAGGCTATTTTTGCACTCCAGATTAGAATATATGATCGAGAACACCATCACTATTCATGTGTCTGCATCAGACTACAAAGTGTGTCAACTTGCGTGGGAAGAGGCATATGCCTCATTCAGGCCCTGTTTAGTAGGTACGTTATAAAGGAGACCCCAGAGCTGCAAACTGAGTCGGGAAAACAACCTGAGAGTTATTCCTTAAAGGAGGTTGCTGCTTGTATAAAGCATCTTAAATACATAGGCCCAGCTAACAATACACTGGTGGAAGTCCTGATCGACACATTTGCCAAGGAGTTGTCGTTGTCGTTGTCGTCGTTGTCGCCCCCCCCCCCCAAATGTACTTGATTCACGAGGAAAAGCGCCTAGTTTGCCAGTTTGTCACATTTTGCACCATACATGTGAGGACAGCTAATCAGCCAGCTGTGACCACCAGATCCAAACCACAAACATCGTCCACAGGGAGGTGGATGTCTGAGAAAGATCAAGGAGGACATTCACATGTGACACCAGAGACCATCTTCCTCCACATAGAACCACCCGTTGTAACCTTACTGAAGTGCCATACTTACTGACCAAAGACTTTTCCAATAGAATGGAAGGTGTATGAGGATTGGTTACCTGGTGATGTCCCATACACAGGAGCTGATGACAAGGACATCGGGTTTGAGTCCTTGCCTGAAGTCCTCCAGGATGCTCTCCATGTATGGGGAGTAGATCCGCGTCAGGAAGTAGAAGCGCAGCAGGTGGTGGTCGGAGCGGTACTGTCGGACCTCTCTGTACTCGGTGCCGTTGGTCATGGGTCCTAATTGACCTCCCTCCACCAGGACGTCCTGCTCAAAGGAAAACTCCCCCTGCGCCACACAGAGGGAGACATTAAGGTCCGGTGTCCCAGCATAGGAAGCCAGTGGTTCTTCTTCCAGAACACAAGCACATTTCAGAGTTTAGGTTAGAAACAGGTCAGTGGTTCGTCTAAAAATAAACCCCATACTTAAGGATTACATGTTAATGAATGAACTTACCGTGACCACTGTGATTGGTTAGGTGACCAGGTCTGTGTCAGTCACTATGAATGCATATTCAACTCAACGTTTGATTACTAGATCAAGATCATTTATTTAACAGATATTTTAGAAGCTTTGATGCAGATTTTATACATGAAACTGTATCATATTTAATACTATAATCCAATAACATTTGATAGACACCATCTACATACTGATACTATGATATTGTTTTACATCCAATTGTAGAGTTATTCATTTATTTGATCAGGTAATAAACTATTTTATAAACTCCGTAAAGCCCAGGGGAGCTGCAGATGATAATTAGTCATGAAGACGAGGAACGCCTTTCACATTGTCACCTTGTTTTCACGATGTCCTTCATCCATTGTTGTAAAAAAATATCGATAGCTGCTTTAATGAACTTTCAAAATAATTGAGGTCGGAACAGGAGCACATGGTCTGATGAGTCATGCTGGCAGACGGCTGGAATTCCCAAGTTCCTACGTTTAGCACCACAGCCTCCGACAGATTCAGAAGCCAATTTTACAGCCCTGAATGCTTTGTCAATTACTTTTATTAAATCATTTTCAAAGTTGAGAACTGACACTCCTCATTTAGAGGGTATTTAGGGACTTTCCCAAAACTCAGCTAGTTAAGAGCTACCTTTAGTCTGTAGATGTTTTGTGAATACAGCCCTATATGAAGTAGAACTATTCAGTATTTCCCAGAACATTGAGGAGCAGAACACATTTTCTCATTTTTTATCCTGTTACTCATCCCGGGACCCCTCTGATATGTCATGTGACCTCTTGGACGGGTCCAGACCCCTTGGTTGGGAACCACTGCCATAAGATATCTAAAACTATATAATCTATGAAGGAATATGGGTCTATTTAAATGGTAGAAAAGCAAAGTAGAGAGTTTTTTGTTCATACTGGTGAACATCACGTCTTCTCCATTTTATTTCATATTTTCTGTTCTGATAGCCTTTTTTTTCCCAATACATAAAGAAGGAAGTAAGACTGAGCAAAACCTGAGCCTTGGAGTTGACAAAAAGAAAGTGGGACTAGAGGTATGTTAGTGCTTTTTCATGTGAAGGAAACGCTTGTGGAAATATTTACTTTGGATTTCAGTTGAGGCAGAGTCAAGTACTGATCCCTCTGAAGCAGCAGAACCAGGTCTTTGTACATGGAGCGCTGCACTGAAATCAAAAAGACAAACGCAACAGGCTTTACTCACAAATAATTAAACTAATTATGATGAGGAAGAACTTGAAAGAGAAAAGAGCAGTGGGGTTTTTAATGGGTGCAGATAGCTGCTAAGATGTGAAGCTCTTATAGATTCCATGCCTGATAAATAACAAACATGTGTTGAATCCAAGCTGGCACCTTCTCCGAAAACATTTCAAGAAACATTTTACAATTGAGATGGAGTTCTTCCCTCCCCCTCACACACTCTTTATTTAAGAGCGTGTTCTTTCAATTTGAGAGCATGACTTATTGATTTCACTTCAGATTTTGTAATGCTCTCCCTCAAAACCCTGTCCTCACACTGAAATCATCCTCCTCCTCCTAGACGCCTCCTCCTCCTAGACACCTCCTCCTCCTAGACACCTCCTCCTCCTAGACTTCTCCTCCTAGACTTCTCCTCCTAGACTTCTCCTCTCTCCATTGTTTTGGTGCAACAAACCTGCCAAAATTCCCCAACCAATAGAATTAAAATGAAATGATCCCTGGCTGCCAGCTCTGTTTGTGTGAGTGACGGTCTGGGTGTCGTGGTGTACAACCTTATTGATCATCAGTAGTATTCCTGTTGACTATTGTACCAACATACTGCTGCGTTCATACACCATATAGAACTGCTTGTGTTGCATTGACTGCTCATTCCCCACCAGCAAAAGATGCATATGCTACCTGTGCCACTAACTGTAACTTTCTCCACTGAGCCCTGTTTGTTCCCCTCAAGCACACCGACAGGAGGCCGTTATAGGAGAAGAAAAAGTATGGGCACTCTGGCAGTGTTTCATATACATCTCTAGCTCTTATCCACACACACCCTTTTATTCAAAAAATTGTAAACGAAAGCAATACAATAAAGCCTTGGAGGGAGCAGAGGAGAAATCTGAGAGCAGACGCTTCACGAGCACACAAGCAGCCTTCGTGTGAGGATAGAGAATGAAGCTGGAGCGCAGAGAATCTGAAGTGAAATCAATTAGTCATGCTCTCAAATAGAAAGAACACCCTCTTAAATAAAGATAGGAAAAAATCTCCATGCTAAGACAACTGGGAGAACCGTTTAAGTGCAACATTTACTCAGCCAACCGTTTGATATACAACTGTATTGGGAAGCATTTGAGATTAAACTGATTGTTCATGTCTCACCTGAGCCACCGAGAACCACCACAAACTTATTGTGCAGGAGCTGCCTGGCTTGACTCTGCATCACAAACGTCCTCATGGCTGCACGGTGGCCTGTTCACGGTAGTGTTTAACATGACACACGTTCACATTCTGGCTTCACTGTGTTCTTGCAGCTACTTTACAATTAGCTCCAACCTACTTTAAAAAAAGAATGTAATAAAAGTCACGTCACATGAAGCCCTTATTTGTTAGGCTATATGCTCATTGATAATTTACCAAGCAGCACTTCTATTTAAAACAATCAAATGATACAAGTGCTACAGATTATAATGCTAATTTCCAACTTTATCTTAAATTATTTCATTCTAAGTTTTTCTATGTGACAACACAATCCAAACTCAAATAGCCAGAGGCACAACGTGATGGATACATTTTCTCTTAATCTCTCAATTTGGTGCATTCTGCCAGGATTTTTAGCAAAGGCCCCAATTTATGCATGAAAAGTATACAATTTAACATTTTACCTTGAAAGAGTGCTTTTATCGCTCCTTACTCAATAAAAAAAAAATAATAATAATAATAATAATGGAAACTTGTGCATTAGAAGTAGTGTTTCAATTATCAATCCACCGTGGCTATAAAACCAATGTAGCCTTCACAAAGCCAGATGATCTTAGAAGTTCACCTGATGTAGCAACTTTTAGGTCAAAAACATTTATTTTTTCATATGCATATGATTGAGCAACTATGTTTTGACAATGTCTTTGTTCATTTCATGTAATTTCTGTCTTCTTTTTATTGCTCATCTTTGAAATATATTACTCTGTTGAATTACTACTGTGTGTACTTTTTGTTCAGCACAATAATTTATTTTAGGGCATGAAATTTACTGTAGAAGTTAACTTGTTATTGGAAAAAAAGGAAGTGCCAATTACTTCCGACTGTTTTACCCTGTTGGGATTCTGAGTTACTGCTGCTTGAAAGCAGCGGGATAAGAAGTTGGGCTCAGGTTGGTTTTCTCCATTTGTTGAACGAGCTAAGTTACTGCTGGTTAAGTCTGCGCATTGGACCATAGTCACTTGAATTATGAAAAGAGTAAACCGTCTGGTTATACGTTGTGAGTATTGCGGCCTACCTTCTGTATTTGTGTCCCCTTGGCGCCTCCAGTCGATGAGTCACTTCGCTATCGCCTTCAAAGCGACACGCAACCAGCCACGTGACTGTTCTCACGCGAACGCAAACAGACTGCGTTAAAATAGTTTATTTGCGCCGCCCTCTGCCGCAAACCATGTCAACACTGTCGCGCGTTTATTCGCCTCAAAGCCTCAAGTTTGAGTGAGAACTTAACCTCCAATCAGAAATATGCCAATTGATGTACACCAACGTTACCTAATGCAAATATACGCCGAATTGGAAATAAAGGTGCCATTATTAGGCTGCTAAAGGTGTTGAGGTTATGTATCGTTCCAGGGTATTATGGTGGTTAAACACATTTTAGCTTACCTAGGCTACTAGCAGAAGGGGGGGGGACACGCTGCTGGGACGGCGGCTCTTGGCGTCTCGTGCTGAGTTAAGGAACACGTGACCAAGTGTGCGCCGTCTCCGATAGGTCGCAGTGATACTGAGGTTCTCCTGACTATTAATGTAGGTTATAGTCCGCCTGATGTTCAGGATGAATTGCCTCTTTATTTGAGCAAATAGTCCGCCGTCAAACTGTTTCCTACAGCAGCCATGTTGACGAGAAAAGGCACAGGTGTTACGAATAACATGAAAGATGGCTCCATTCTATTGAGGAGTCCCAGGGAGCCGTCGCAGTGTGACAGCCTGCAGCACGCCGGGCCGAAGCACTCACGTGTATGATGGACAGCTGCGTGTCCTACTGGGACGCGTCCCGGTGTCCCCGTGTGTCTCTCCAGAGGACCCTGGCTCCTGAGCAGCGATGATCGGGGTCATTTAGTCTTAATTAGCCACTAAATGCGGTTTCAAAGCCTTAATCTCACTGTGGGGAGCAAAACTGTGCTGGGTGAATGGTTTTTATTTGCTGGACTAAAATGAAAATATATTGAGTATAAATACTGGTTTTTACTGTAGAATCTAATCACTCTGCCCATGGTGCTCAAATACCCATGAAAACGGAGAGGATGGGGACCTCAGTGTCCTCAAAGCAGCCATGGATTCATGGTCCCAATTCAACGACTACAGGAATAGTTCGTTCCTTAACATTTTGCTCAATTAGATGATTTAGATATTTAATTCATCTTCTCTGATTCTCGGCAATAAAGCCAATTTCTCACAATGTCAAACTAATCCTCTTAAATAAAGTATTATTAAGTCAGAGGCAGACACAAGTATTTCCCTGTCTGTCACCTATCATTTGTTTTATTATGACCTTGAACTAGAATTTATGTTTGTGGCTTTATAATGTTTCTGTGACTACAGAGAGGAATTGTTGCTGATGGCACCAGTTTAACTAACTAGCTGGTTGTTCTAGCAGCGAGCTGCAGCTTTGTGTGACTGAGTGAAGCATCCACGGATGTGTCCAGCTCAGACGGGTCTGAAACAAAGGAGTGACAACAGTCTGGAGCAGCTGGTTTGTCTTCAGTCTGATCTGCAGCTCGCAATATGAATAATTTCTGTCATATGAATTGAACGTGTTGTAACTCTGTTATGTTCATTCTGTACTCATGACATCTATTGTACTTCTGTCCATCCTGATAGAGGATCCTCCTCTGTTGCTCTCCTGAAGGTTTCTTTCCTTTTTCTCCCCATAAAGGTTTTTTTGGGGAGTTTTTCCTGAACCGATGAGAGGTCCTGATGAGAGGTCCTGATGAGAGGTCCTGATGAGAGGTCCTGGGACAGAGGATGTCGTATGTGTACAGATTGTAAAGCCCTCTGAGGAGAATTTGGGATTTTGGGCTATACAAAATAAATTGAATTGAATTGAATTGAATCATGCAAGATCTTCCTCCAACATACCAAAAGGTGACATCACAGAGCACAACACGAGGGAGCATGAGTGCATCATCTTACTGTGGAGTAATAAAGTTGCAAAAGGGGCAGCAGGACTACCTGCAAACAATACTTGAAGCCTGTGGATGACAGGAGGCCCCTCCCCCCTTATTCTTGACATTTACAGGCCAGCTCGTGGTGAAATGTGCTGTGGATATGATGCATGCTTCACATGTGATGAAAGTTTTTGATGAGCCCTCATACATCTCATCTTGTGCCATTATCGATCAGATCTGCACAGGAAATATAAAAATGTAACAGGCAGAAATCCGTGACATTTCCACAACGTGCTCCCAGAGGAGTAACGTTTCCACCAGCAGCTCTGCAGCCTTCTACTTAACGGGAAGACGTGGGAGAGGTATCGATCTCCTCTTCCAACTCTCGGCAAGAAAACCAATAAGCAAAATCCCCAAAATATTAAACTACTGCTTTAACAAACAGCATTTCCCACAAGTCCAATGCTGTCGAGGGTTTGGGGGGGTGGGGGGGGTTACAGCTAAAACGTTACAAGAGAGCTTTGGTTCCGGTGTTTAATATGTGCATTGCCTTATTTGTAAAACGTCTTGGGAAATTGAAGCTTTTTGTATGCTAACAGATGAAATTATTCTGTTTTCCTTAAAAAAAAAAAAAAAAAAAACAGCATCAGTTGTTAATTCAAACGTCTTCAGCTGGCAACCAAGTCGTTAATCCTCACACGCTGTGTGTGGACTCAGCAGAGATAACATTAATTGAGAAAAGTGGATCAGGAGAATAAATACCTGAGAGCAATACAGAATGCCTTACTGTATTATATTCCGTTGTAGTTTTGTATAATAATAATAATTTCCAACAGAAATTGATGCATACAAATTCACCTGAATGCAGAAAGAGGTGTGTAAAAAATAAATAAATAAATATATATAAAATAAAAATAAAAAGTTTTTAAAATAAAAAAGAAACATGTTGTTTCACTGGGTCGTAAACACCAGACAGTTCATTGAACAAACAAAAGACCTGGAGCGGCCCTCAGGAAGCGAAGTGGGGCCGAAGTACATGAAGCCCAGTGGAGCAGCACCGAGCTCGGATACCTCCTCAGGACTTGTTGCTGTTATCCAGAGTTTATCGTTGGAGCCAAGGCAACAACCGACTGCCTTGTGTTTTTATAAACCGCCGACTGAAGGCTAGAGTGGAGACGACCCGTAGTGGAAAGACTTCATACTCGTCAGTCAGGAACTATAAGACCATGGTGGCACCGCTGTGAGACCACACAAGTTGGCTCAGTTTTCATCAGAAACACTGGCAGTGAGACGTAGACGAGGCCTGATCAAGACAATGAGAGCCAACGGGACACGTCACACCTCTACACTCAGACAACAGGTGGGCCGGTGCTCCGCATCCTCAGCTCTGGGAGTCATTTACAAATACAAGGTCAGAAACAAAGGCGACGCTCAAGAGGTCAAACCTGGCGAAGGTGTTCAGGACAAGTAAGGCGCTGCCTGTGCCACGCCCCCTTTCTTCACAGCTTGTAAATACTAAAGTAATAATCATTCTCTTAGCATTACATGATGGCCCATGCTTGAGTACTGTCACGGCTGAAGATGCAGCGGTGGTTTTAAAACATTTGTTGTTAGTTTGAGTGTCAATCACAAGATAATTGGACGTGTTTTGCATTCGAGGACGATGTCTGTTTGCGTCTGTCTTTGAGTAAAGTGCGGGATGAAATGAATGTGCAGTAACGGCCCTCTTTAATAAGTTCTGGACCCGACCCTGCCTGAAGAGTAACTTTGCCCTCCAGTGGTTTAACTTCTCACCTCGCTGCAGTGATGTACAGGTGTACGCCAGTACACCATGACATCACTGCTGGGTGTGGTTATAGGTGCAAGGGAGCACATTTCTGAACCCAACCATTGGGCCTCATGCAGGAAGTGATATGAGAACAAATTCCCTCTAATTTTAGTTTGTATCAACAGTTTTTTCTCATTTTGTTTTCTGGGATTTCACTAATGTTTCCTCATGTTTGCTCTTCTCTTCAGAGAACAGGTGGTCGAGGTCACTCTCACCAGGATAAGAAAAAACATATTGTTTTGATTTGTCCAACGCAAGGAAAGATAGGGTCATCATTGTTTTTAGGAATATCATATAACCAAATTAAGATTTGAATGTATATGTTTTAGACTAATCCTAATGATTAGATTATTAAAGAAATACTATTGGTCCACTGATCCCAATTCCGACTATAAAAGCGTGCAGCTTGTGAACGGCCTACATTCTGTTCTTCAGTGCTTCTGGATGTTCCTGTAACAGTGGTACCGACGCTCTGGAGAATGTAGAATGTTTGGTGCATCTGGACTTGATTTCTCTTCACTAGAGGCCCAATCTCTCACAGTGTCGCTGGCTGGGGTCAGAGGTCAACGGGCTTGACCCTTTCAGCCAGAGAGGGCAGCAAAACACTGCTGTTCAGCCTGGCGTCAAGTCACTCTTTAAGGAGTTTATTTATTCCAAAGTACCGGTCAAGCTCCAAAAAAGACGGGACATTTACCGTAATACACAGAATAGCATCTTTTTTTAATGTCTGTTATTGGAAAAACTCACAACTTTCCTTTGTGCTCCTTTGAAAAGACTTTGGTGTGAAGGATGCCTGACAGACGGAGACTCTGCTTCATTCCTACTCAACGGGCTGTCGTCACATAATTGCACAAACTTTTCCATTAAGTGTGGTTGAAGTTGGAATGAAAAAAAAAAAAAGACAGAATGAAAGAAACTTGATGATAGTTTTGTAAAAATATTTTATGTAACAATTTAAAAGTCATAACACACAGCGAAAGACATTCAAATCAACATGAGCGACTGAGGGTGTGTCCATCCGTCAAATCCTCTTCCATGTAAACAGTGTTGAAAAGAAGCTGCTGTGTGATTGGCTCTCCTTCCCCGATAGGTCACTGTATCTCCAGATTTGTACTTTAGACGTTCCACATACAACACAATAAATTATAAAACCTAAAAGTATGGAGGAGTTGACTTGCGGTAGGCTTAAGGTGACATAAGAAGCGTTCGGGACACACCCCAGGTATGAAGAGACCTCTTTGGCACAGAACATAAATCATAAAACGTGACGTAACACAAACTGTAAACAGAACAACAGTCATTACAAAATGCATTGTTTATACACAGACAGCATTAACATATTTTTAAAAAAACAACAATAATCCGTAAAAAAATTCATTTGGCAAATGTGACCGTCCCCCAGCGATAACACTTGTCTCAGTCTGCAAGGCCTCCGTGCAAAACCGGTCGTTGTGGTGAATGTTAGCGCGCTGGGAGGAGTGGGGGGGGCACAAGTGGGGGGGGGCAAAGTAGAGAATGAGAGGGAGGTTTCATTTTGAAGTCTGTAATGGTAAGACTCCAGTCTGTTCTTTCGTGTCTCAGGTTTTAACTTTGTGTCGGTCCTCCTCTGGCTTGTGCCACAGCGCTGTGGTTTACCGGCCAAGGTCTCTTTAGTGCAAATAGGCTGTCAGCTGCTGCCTCCTCGGAGGGTGGAGGGTGGAGGGTGGAGGGTGGAGGAGAAGGTCATTTTCGTGGCGGAGGCGAGGCTGTGTTTGCTTTGGCACCTGGGACCGGTCTGGAAGGAGAAGGACAAAAAGAAGAGATTCTATTGTCAAGTCAAACTCATGCAGCATACTGACTTTCATATATTTTGGAATCAAAGAAGAACAAGTATTGTGTATATGTGTGTGTGTGTATATGTGTGTGTGTGTATATGTGTGTGTGTGTATATGTGTGTGTGTGTATATATGTGTGTGTATATGTGTGTGTATATGTGTGTATATATATATATATATATATATATATATATATATATATATATATATATATATATGTGTGTGTGTGTGTCACAGCCTGATGTCTCTTCTTCCTCTGTGCCATAGAGCTCCATTTGTGCCACTGGGCGACCCGTTCCTCCGTCACCACCAGCACACACACTGGAGCTCATGGCGACCCGTTCCTCCGTCACCACCAGCACACACACTGGAGCTCATGGCGACCCGTTCCTCCGTCACCACCAGCACACACACTGGAGCTCATGGCGACTCCACATACACGTCCAAAGAGTCAAACAGACCATAAAGCAGGGTAGGCTTTAGGGCGGGGCTTACTGTGATTGACAGGTCTGGGAGTGTTCTTTGTTTTTGTTTTCCAACGTTCACCCTTTCAGTGTGTTTTATGGAAGTTGATGATGTAACATTTAAGTTGCTAAATAAACTTATATCCACCTTCTCGTGTGACTTTTGATGCTTTTAGAGGACAAACACTGAGCACTGATAACACAGTGGGACTTCTACATGAGCTCTGCTTTAGTCTCTTTCCTGGAGCATTTTCATTTTTTTCATTCTTCACTTGTCACCAGTGTCTTCTCCTGGCAGAAATTGACTTCCATATTTTGCGGCCTGTTTTTAAAGATTTATGTCGTCAGCAGGAGGTTTGGGCTGAGAGCCACAGACCAGGTGGAGACAGAAAGTATTGAGGGACGGATTAACACATTGTTGACTTATAAATATGAAAATATAAAATAATGTATGCATGAGAATCCAGTAAGGAATGTAATATTTCGATGAGATTAAATGCAAGTATGCATGTCAGAATGTTTTTATTCCAGAGAACAGAACATGTGCTGTTTCACTGACTTTTAAGTCAGGAAGGAATTTCCTGGCTTAAAACCATTATCATAAGAGCAGATATTATGAGCACAAATACCAGCCATCATTCAGTGTGCTCCGAAGATATCGATTTTTAACCCATTCTTTTGCTTTTCATAAACAGTTAACTCCTGCTTTGATCACAAAGACCCCCTTGGTTCTGGATTTGTGAAGTCTGGTACAGGCTGCTCGTCCTCTCATCAGGCCTGAGAGCTCACAGCCAGAGATCTGATCCTGGTATTGCCAGAGACCAGATGTAGAGACATGTGATCGATCTGCTGGACTACAGGAGCAGAGGAACCATGAAGACCTGAGGAACCTCACCTTGAGGTGTCCTTGTCTAACCTTTACTACGTTTACAGAAAAGCTGCATCGAAAGAAGCAAGACTCTGCATTTGAAAGAGTAAGTAGAGGCTTTTAGACTGAGGGCATGTAACTCATAAATAAAATGAAACGGTATTGCTGATGGAGAACTGAGGCATTGCATTACATGGTTTGTAAACTGGGACCGTTTATGTGCCAAAATCCACCCTGAACAGAAAACAGCATGAAATGAAAAGATAGAAATACTGTGAGGGAGTATTTCTCACAGATAAATATATATATATATATATATATATATATATATATATATATCGTATAGGCACCGTCCTCTAACAGCCACGCCCAAAACGGGCACTGCACTGGATGAGACCAGGTGTACTGTACACTGATACCAAGCATTCTCTACTAGCTGCCCCCTTTCCTCATGTCCTTTGCCCCGGATGCTGGTGCTGCTTTCTCTTCAACTGATCAGTGATGTAGCGTGGTACGAGCTGGGTGTGGTCACTGGGGCAACGGAGCACATCTGACCACGCCCTGTTGTGATGTTGGGTGTGGTCAGGTCTCAGGTCTCAGGTCTCAGGTCTCAGGTCTCAGGTCTCAGGTCTCAGGTCTCAGGTCTCATGCTGTTCATGTAACGTTTCATAGGCCACACTTCCTCATGAGCCCTACATCCAGCTGTAGGCTCAAATGATGTCTCCAGCTACTGGACCAGCAGTGAGGTGGCACTGTGCACACCCCTCAAGGGGTTTGTGTTCAGCAATAACTTACCAACGTAACCATGTAAAGTAATGACGTACCGTAACAACACAATGTAACATGCAACCTAGCAACACAACGTAGCAATGTACAGTAACAATTTAAAGTAACAATGAAACTAAACAAAGTAACGTAACTAGTGTGAATAAATAAGAACCGCCCTGAGTGGACTTTCCTGCTTGTTATACTCGTTATAATAACATGTCACTTTTAATAATGGTCGCTCAGTATACTTTGACAGTTGCTCTGCATGTTGCTCGATGCACTCGTCCACATTCTACGTATCTGTGGTTTGTAGAGCTGGCGACCGGGCTGGGCTCTTCATTCTGACCTGTTCCGTTTTACGTGGCGGTGACCAGTGTGCTTATTGAGACTTGAGACCAATGGGTTAAAATGCCTCAGATTAATGTAAAGGTCAGCAAGTCTGAAAGGGGCTTTTGTTGCTAATGCAAATTGCTGGAGAGAGCAATAGAGCATTTAAGTTGTTGTTAAACTGTGCTACACAGCAATGAAGGATGTGACTGTGCTTTCACCCTTTAAACCTTTGCTCTGGGACACTTTTCCCTGAGCAGGCGAATTAAAAGCCTCTCATTTTATAACAGAGATGAAAGAGAACTACCTGAGCAACTGAGATACACTACAGTATGTCTGTGTGGGCCCACCTGAGAGCTCTGAGAGGGGGGATGGCTGAGACTTTGCCCACAGGTTTGGGTCCCACTGCCGGGGGCATCATGACCAGCAGGCCCGGGGAGGGTTTGGAGACCAGGGTTCGGGCTGGACTCACTGTGGGGGAGGCTCCTCTGGCTGGGCTGAGGGGGAGAGGCCTCTGAGGAGGGAAGGGGGACGGTCTGAGCTCAGACACTAACTAAAAGAGAACAAACAGAAATATGGAGTGTTGACATTTCTGTAATTCAGCATTCAGATGCAACAGGACACCAACACAGGTTGTTTGGTGTCAACAAAAAATGATTATACATTTGCAAACTGCTGTGGAATACAAGGATAAAGTAGAAAGCAGAGGCAAAAAGAGAAGAGACAAAGACCGGGTTATCCACCACCAACACGGTGTGCAGCACTAAGTCCCTGGCACAGGGACACAGCAGGGAGGAGAACTCCAGTCCTGGACTGGATCCAGGTTGTCTCGGGATCTGTTCAGCTAGCTGATAAGAGGAGAAGTCCCACTTCACACGGTGCAGTAGATTAAAATCACCTCTACAGCACCGCGATCAGATTGCAAAGTCAACTCACATGAAATATTGGATATTCGACACAAACAAGAAAAAAGCAATATGACATTCAGAACTTGGCATTAAAGGCATTTTACACTTCACAGAGAAGCACTGATTAGAGAGGATAGATCAATAAGAAAGCAATCAGATAAGAAACACGCTGCGCTTTCATTTATTATTTCTTCAGGGTTCAGATAAAATTCATCTATAAAGTACGCTGGTACAGAGAGTCCAGCCGTTTTCTCATTCACTCTGTGAATTTCATGTACAAATGAGCTATTTAGCTACAGCTGGGAGAAGTTCTCTTATGCCATGGCTTTTCAAAGTCAGACCCTCATTAGGCTGAGCCCTCCTCATCTGTGTAAGTACAGTACGTCCAGAGTACAGCACCCAGCAGGACCTGAGCTCTGAAGAGGTTTTCCAGATGTTAGCTCTGTGTCTTTGTTTTTACTCTAAGCATTGATTGTTGAGTAAAACAGCTGCTCTGGAAACACCAGGACATTTAGTTTGGAGTAAATCAGAAGCCATGCAGTTCTAGTCCTATTTATATACATGTGGTTCAGAAATGTGGCATTTAAGCCCCATTCGGAAAGGATTTATTTCTCTGGAGGAGGTGGAGTGATTTTAACGTTACCTGTGCTGGTCAGTGATTTTAATCCCATCCAAAGCGCATCTGTGTAATGTTCCCCCCCACCCCACTCATGACTACAGCTGTAATGAGCTGTTGTTTTCCTGTGAGCTGGCTGGGTGTCCTGCAGTTCAAACCCTGTCTGGAATGTAATCCTTGTATTTCAAAGTGGATCTGTGGGTTCTTTTCTGCATGAAGGGCCACTTGTACTTTTTTTTTTATATCAGCAATTTGACTTTTGTATGAATATAGAGGAAAATGCTTTTGCTACTGTGATAGACAGAAACACAAAAAGGCCTATTTGGAAACCAATGTGGCGACAGAAAAGAAATAAAAAGCCTTCAGGAGAGAAAGAGAAAGTGCACTGCTTCTCCCTCTCGGCTGGCTGAATGTCCAAGTCTATTAGAGACCACATCCTGTAATCTTGTGATGTGTTAAAATACAGAGGAGCACAGTGCATATCTGATTCCCCACCTGTTACGCCAATCTCGTCCAAATAGAGCTTGCGTCATGTTATTCTGTACATATTCCCAAATTGTCCCAGTATCAATCTGACTGAATCACTTCCAGTGAGTGGTTGTTTCAAGACCAAGGTAATGCTAATGTTTGCTACACTGCCTTGTAGCAATACCTGAGCTCACAACATGGGGGCGCTTTTTAAGAGGCTCTTCCTGTAGATGGTATTGGTAAAATGGGGATTCATTTAATAACTGTCTGGCTGCTTGACAGCTCGTGTTGATGCCCTGTTGGTGAGCAAAATTATGGAAATAAAACAGAAGTTTTTTTTTCTTAACATTAAACCAATATAAATGAAGATGCCTTTACACCATTCTGCCTACACTTAATATCTAGAGACATCTGTCCCTTGCTTATGTGAAAAGACATAAGTATTGCTTTCTGCTTTCCTAAAGCTTATATTCTTCGTGGCTCCCTGCCTGGATGTTGTTCCACATTCTTCAAATATATTCTGGCTTTTACATCATCTGGGATGATTTTTATGTTATAGTTTTAAAATTCAATTATAGTCATTTACAGCACAGAAACGAGTCAAAAAAGGCCTTACCAGTGGAGATCGTGTCGGGTTGAGGGGCAGAGGTTTCTTGGGCGGGCTGAGTCTCTGTGGGGTCGAGGGGGATTTAGGTGGGGCCGCTGGGGACTTGCCAGCTGGCAGAGGCGGGCGAACCACCTTGAGATCCCAGGGACCACCATGGGGAGACTGGGTGGGTCTCAGAGGTCGCACAATGTTGACTGGCTGGGTGCCATTTGGCGAAGGGCCCGGTCGGAGAGGCAGGACCTCTTTGCTGGTGTGAGGCAGCTAGAATCACAACAAAGACAACAACAAAAGTTTAGCAATTCTTTTTAAATAATGCTTAAAATAACTTACATTTTCAACCAGCTGTTCTTAGCAAATTCTTTGAAAAGCAAGTCTACATGTAATTGACTACTAAATTGCAACACTTTATTGGAGAAGTTCCAGTCTGGATTCAGTGGGAGGCATAGTACTGAAACTATAAGTGAAAATAGTAAATAAACCCAGAATAGAAACGTGGGAATTGTTAAAAAAAATGTAATCTTACTTCTGGACCTCAGTGGACCTCTGATACTGTTTTATCACATCATTCTTATTGATAGGTTGGAAAATGGGTCCTTAACTGGTGTCAGTCTTACCTTTTAAATCACTAAGCAAAGAATACTCCTTATGGGGTGCCTCAAGGCTCTTTCCTGGGTCCACTACTTTTCAGTTAGGGGGTCATAGTCAATAAGCACAGTATTGATTTTCATAACTATGCAGACTCTGTATCGCTATTGATCCTGATGACGTTAGTGTCCTTTACTCCCTCAAAAACAGAATTTTGGCCGTGTCTATGAGAAAATGGCCCTTCAAGTCTACTTCAATACAGAATGATGTTCATTTTTGTAAATTATGCTTCAATTTTGAGTTAAATAGACATTAAAGCAGGGGCGTGGTGACCTTGTGATTGGCAGTTTGCTTCCACGACATTATCCAGTCTGGGAGTTGTTTGAACGTTAACCCTTTTACAGGGCGTTTTCAGTTTATGAAAGTGCAGTCTTATTCAGAGTTTGACTGTACTTAGTTGCACCCTCTCCTGTCACTTCTGTTTGAAAAATAACAAGATGCCGATGGCCAAAAACCAAGATGGTGACGATCAAAATGCGATTTTGAGGCTTCAAGGTCCCAGTCCACAAACCAATGGGTGAAGGCACGGTGACTGTGTCCACTTCCCATATACAGTCTTTGGACACTCATTATGTCACTTAGGCTATAAAAAGCCTTAATTTAGTCATTTTTCTCAGATTCTCAGATTTCTTTAGTTTTGCTTTTACTAAGTATTTATTATCACTACTTCTTACTACTCTTTGTTTGTTGTTACACCTGATTAAATTATGGAATCAACAATCATTATTTCCTTACTTATTTTATGATTTTCTTTTTGAATTGTTGATTAAATTGTATGCTCTTTCTTTTTTATGTTTGATCTCTTTTTTTAGAAACTCAAATTTCACTGACAAGAGATTTGCAACAACAAATAATAACTAACAAAAAATTGACTGGAAACAAGAGTATTTCCAATGATTTGTTTTTTTGTATTTCCATTCCCAATTGTTGTAAACTCTCTTTATATTATATATTTAGTTGAGTGTCTGTGTCATTAGTTACTATTACTGTAAATACCCCTGAACTCTATTTGTCTATAAAGATGCTGGATGAAAAATGTTTACTCTTATTGCTCTTATTAACACGTATTGATTCCCTCCCCCTTTTTCCTTTAATTCTTTATCCCTCCTTTTCATCTTTTTTCTTGCTCTATTTTTGTATTTCTTTCCATGTCAATGACAAATGTACAATAACCCTGAGCTGCTAACATCCAATTAAATAAATGCTAAAAAACAAGCAAACAACGACATGATGAAATGATGCTGAAGGCACATTGAACCAGTGGTTAAGAGTGTTCTGAACGTGGGAGGAAGCAGACTCTAATTGGTCACACAATATAACAAGCTGCTGTAAAATGAGGCCATTAAATATGAAGGTCAACCACATGGACGGTCTATTATTCACTAAAACACTGCAAGAGAAATAGTCACCACCCTTCCATTTCCTCCCCTCGTTCCATTTCTGTTATTTCTATACCCAACACACACACACACACACACACACACACACACACACACACACACACACACACACACACACACACACACCACTCACCCCCTTGTGGCTGCTGGCTTTGTTGATTGGTCCGACCACCTTCAGGTGAAAGGCAGGATTGAGATGGCCGTTCTTCCCTTTCTCCACCAATGCCTCCGTTCTGAGCAGAGAAATGAGAGCAGGCAGAACATAAATCATCGCTCTTCTTAATGTGGATTTCAGAGGCCCAGGAGGGAAAAGAGACAGAAGAGAAGGCAGCATGAAGTTTCTGTTGTTCTCATCCAGCATGATGTGAGAGGAGGTAGCTGGAAACACAACACTGACACAGCGTCACCTCATGGAGTTGCTATGGCTATGAGCAAACAGTTGCTTTTTTACAGAGCAACAATATCATTCATCTGGAGTTGTGTATGTGTCCACCTGATGAATGTAAGTCCAATATTCACTCTCTTTACCAGCCGCGACTGTGATGCTGGTATTGTTTTCACCCCGAGATCAAAATGAAGGTTTAGAAAGAGTTTGAAGACGGCTGTGGTCCGAACAAGGGTGCCGGAAGGGGACCTTTATATCTTGGGCCGATTTTGGGGTGCCGCCTGGTGTGATCCCATCGCTACATGCTCTCTAGTTTAGCTCTGCTTTGGTCACCACCCACTGAAACATATGTGTCTCTTGAGCTGCTAAAGGCTCCACTTTGTCCAGCAGCTGGTCTCTACCTGTGTCTGTGGCAGAGCACAGTGGGAACAGCTGCCTGCTGCGGCTGAAACCAGGTGGATGAGAGCAGTGAGAGTGAAGACTGCAGCGATGCTCATAATCCTTTCTTTCATATAAAATATGGATTAGTGCAGCTTTAAAAGTCAACAGCTTACCTCTCCTGTGATATGTACATGTTCCTTCCACCATGCATTTGCAGACATACGTAATCTAGAGCAACAACACGACTGACTACAGTCAACCTTAATACCACAAGCGTCACAAAGAAAGCCTTTACTGCAGGGCCGTTGCATTGGATTAAATTGGACCGTAGAGGTGTACTGCACTTTATATACTGGTAAGTAAAGTCAGTATATGTATGTACTGCATGCTCTTAGCTGATTGGAAGTCTTTCCAAGTAAACTGGATGTATATATGCTTAGAGAGGCCTTTAATCAGCTGGAGCCACCCGCTCTCCCACTGTTGAACTGCAAATGAACCCAAATGATTGGACATGGAACAAAACCAAAAAAAGCAGAGGGTTTTCAGGGCAGCTCGTGCTGTTAAGAGTCGTTTTAATCATCTTAGCAGCTCAGTTTTCTATAGCGTGAGCCAGTCATTTAGTTGTCTCCCTTTAGCTGCAATTACTGTAAATTCCAGCTGAGGCTCAATTTCACCAATATTAATACTTCCTCCCGGCCTTTTATTTGGAAGGTCAGGGTCTTTCAAAGGCTGTTGCACTGCTGGGTCCTTTCCAGACACATTTGTGTAAATCACTGTGGAACGTGTGAGTATTTTCTGAGGCAGTAACTCAGCCGGTGTTATGACGAGGCTGTCTCTCAGGGTGAGCTATATGCCAGTGCTCACAAAGGAAGGGGCAGGATTTTGTTTGGTTCCGATGGAGGTGAGCTGCAGCACAAAATGCTGCCATTTATGCTGATGAAGAGATGTTCCGGTGTATGCATCGATCTGCTTGGAGTGCTGGCAGACATGGCAGTGCCCACTTCCTTCCTTCCTCCCTTCTCTCTGTCCTGTCATTCAACCCCTTCCTTCCTCCTTTCCCTTTCTCATTTATTTATTTCTCCCACCTTGACCTTTTTTTTTTAATCCATTCTGCTACCACATTTCCCCTTTCCTCTCTCCTTCCTTTTCTGAAAATATTCTCTTCCGTCCATGCATGATTCATTTCCTCCTTTTTACTTTTTGTTTCCCTCCCTTCCTATTCAGATGGTGTGACATTTGAAGGCTCAACTGCATAATAATACACTTTTGTTTTTCAACAAACACACAAGTTATAAGATAGAGAGAGGATCAGGCATTAGAGTTACACAAATGATCTTGGTTTTTCTTACTCTGGGATTTATTTTTACTTAAAGGGTAACTTTGGTATTTTTTAAACGTGGACCCTTTTTCCCTCATGTTTTTGTATCTCAAGACTAATGGGGAAAACAGTTAGTCCAGTAACGAGGGAGAAGGCTGCAGATGTCAGCCGCTAAAGGGGCTGTAATG